>JBBDGP010004989.1:35000-52063 GCA_037952835.1 Lithobates septentrionalis
TGTACAATATGGGGTGCTGTGTGTACAATATGGGGTGCTGTGTGTACAATATGGGGTGCTGTGTGTACAATATGGGGTGCTGTGTGTACAATATGGGGGGCTGTGTGTACAATATGGGGTGCTGTGTGTACAATATGAGGTGCTGTGTGTACAATATGGGGGGCTGTGTGTACAATATGGGGTGCTGTGTGTACAATATGAGGTGCTGTGTGTACAATATGGGGGGCTGTGTGTACAATATGGGGTGCTGTGTGTACAATATGGGGGGCTGTGTGTACAATATGGGGTGCTGTGTGTACAATATGGGGGGCTGTGTGTACAATATGAGGTGCTGTGTGTACAATATGGGGTGCTGTGTGTACAATATGAGGTGCTGTGTGTACAATATGGGGTGCTGTGTGTACATTAATGAGGAAAAAAATGAACTTAAATGATTTTAGCAAATGGCTGCAAATGTTAAATTTACAATTTTCATTCCACATTCTAGTGTACATTCAAGTTTGCCATGAAATTGACCAATTTACTGTCTTCTAGTAAGTGTCCATGTTGTGTCCTCTCAGGGCTGCGATCTCTGCTGAGCAAGCAGTGGACTGGAAAAGGTTTTGGCCGAGAGCTCAGCCGGCTCCTGGATCTGCTCTACTCCACCTCTTACCAGCAGCAGGAGATGCAGGTAATGAACAAAAGATGTCATTATAGGAAGGATTTCACTGACAATTCCAGGTGACATGTGTAGGGGGTGCAACCTGGGAAGCATCTGATTTTTTTTTTTCTAAACAAATACACTTACCCTGCAGAGGAGTAAAAGCCCGGGACGGATCGTTTATTTCTCAGCACTAAACCCAATCACAGGACCAGTCACTCCAGCAGGTTAGGTGAGCTCTAGGTGACTGACCATTTACCTGCCTGCTTGTCATTCTGTGCAGGCAGCTTTGATGTCACCAGTGTCAGTTGCATTGAGTGTGTGCTTTTGATGTAGGGATTTCTGCAGATCCTTCCCTGGACTATTGCTGCAAGAGAACAAGTTCAGGAGCAACGCATGATGTCACAGCAATTGCACATAGCAAAGTTTTTATTGGAGCTTTAATGTGTATGTAAACCCTAAAAACTAAATCTATAGCTGCCTATGTACCCTTGGCAGAGTTTTCTTTTTCTCCCGCTGTCTCACCTGATTTTTAAAAACATTTTTTTTATGTAATCCTGTTGTGGAGTTTGCATTGCCAGTTTTAGGGTGACAACGCTGCCTTCCAACGAGGAGGTGTTGTCAGCCCCAATTGCAAATGTGGGACTACAAGCTGCCATTCCGGCACACAATGGGGGTTGTTTACAAAAGGCAAATCCACTTTGCACTACAAGTGCAAAGTGCACTTGAAATTGCACTGAAAGTGCACTTGGAAGTGTAGTCGCTGTAGATCCAAGGGGGACATGCAAGGTAAATAAAAAACAGCATTTTAGCCTGCACGTGATTGGATGATAAAATCAGCAGAGCTTCCCCTCATTTCAGATCTACCCCTCAGATTTACAGCGACTGCACTTCCAAGTGCACTTTCAGTGCAATTTCAAGTGCAGTTTGCACTTGTTGTTTGCACTTGTAGTGCAAAGTGGATTTGCCTTTCATAAATAACCCCCAGTGTGCCTTACTAGTGTCCCCTTTTGCAGCCTATGTCATCCTGTCCAGGAGAAGAAGCAACAACACCCCCCTCCAATGTCCAGGACAAAGGAGGTGATGCACGGCTGTGGGTTCTCACCACGCACCTGCAGACATTAAAGCGCACCGCACTTAGTCACATGACCACTGTAAACCATCTAAAAAAAAAAGGGGGTATCTTGCAATGTTTTATTGCAAATCTGAAAACAATTTGATGTTCTCCTATTCCTGGAGCTCACCCTGTTTAATTCTGATGCTTCCAGTCATATCTGCTCTAAATTTGAATGCACCTCTGTCTTCTTGAAAAGCAAAAACAAGTGCTACTAGGGGGTTTGTTAGGAGTGGAGCAGCTGCATTCTAGAGAGAACATCTCCCACCATTATTCTGTAAATGACTGTATTTTTTCAGTTTCTGGTTCTTTGCGGTCTTACCTGACTTTGATTTTGTGTGAACAGAGATTACACCACGCTGCCCTCACTATACAGGCGGTGTGGAGGGGATTCCTGGTGCGGAGGAGGGTGAAGAAACTGCCACGGGTGGTGACATCGCTACAGAGAAGCTTTAGGTATGAACATCTGTGAAATAATATTCCTACAACTCCCCTAGGGACACAGAGGGGGTTATTTACTAAAACCGGTGCAGCTGTGCATGGTAACCAATCGGCTTCTAACTTCAGCCTAAAGGTTTGTTTTTTGTTTTTCTTGGTTTTATTTAAATAACAAACATGTCATACTTACCACCACTGTGCAGCTCGTTTTGCACAGAGTGGCCCCCGAACCTCCTCTTCTGGGGTCCCTCTGCGGCTCTCACGGCTCCTCCCCACATCAGATAACCCCTAGCTCTCTCCCGGTGGGGTTACCTTGCGGGCGCGCTCCCAAGTCCAGCATTTGGCATCCATAGGGGCTGAATGCAAGACTCAGCCCCACCCCCCAGCGCTCGCGTCATTGGATTTGATTGACAGCAGCGGGAGCCAATGGCTGCGCTGCTATCAATCTATCCAATCAAGAGCCGAGAACCCCCGGGCAGAGAGAGAGCGCGTCCCCGTGGGACCAGTTCCAGGGTTCAGGTAAGTAAAACGTGGGGGGGGGGAGGCTGGGAGGCCGGTCACTGCCAGGTGTTTTTTCACCTTAATGCATGGGATGCATTAAGGTGAAAAAACACGAACCTTTACAACCCCTTTTTAAGCTTTGACAATAAAACCTGGAAGCTGATTGGTTTCTATGCAGAGCTGCACCAGATTTTGCACCATGCAGTTTTAGTAAATCATCCCCAGTATGTTTACAATGTCAACGTTACAACTTGTCCTCGTCTGCAATGAGATTCTACCCACTACTTGTTCATTGCATCCAGATTCTTCAAAGCCACGCCATTCATGAGATATAGATGTTTTTTATTCCTGGTGACTTCAGTTGCACATGCCCTTTCGCTGTAATATTCAGAGCATCTTGGCCTTGCCACGACGTTCAGAGCGCCCTGCCAGTATGACATCCTCATCTGTTTCTGGCACAGGTGATCTCACTTAAGTCCTTGTTAACTTCCTTAAACCTATTTAAAGAGGAACTACAGTCTGCTCACATAATTTGTAATAAAAACATCTTTGCCATTCTGAACCTTCCCTCCAACCACTTTGCATATTATTTTATATATACTGTGATTCTGTATTTGCCAAATATGCTGCAGAAATCTCCCTCCACTGAGTCTGGCTGTGACCATTTTAACTGTGGGCAGCTGAAGCTGCTGCCTGTTCACTTCTTGAATTTACACAGACACACACCTCCAGCTCTGCAGCTCTCATTGGCCCTCTTATGGCTCATCCCCCCTCCCTTCCTGGCAAACTATCAGGAGAGTGAGAGAGAGAGCTGTGCAGGACATCATAAGCCTAGGCTTTTTACCAGACAAGAGACAGGAAGTGGGCTGTATAAGGGATTTGCCGGCAGAAAAAAAATGTTTTATTATCCAAAGTTAAAACAACAACAAGAACAAGGGTAGAAGATTTAATAGATGGAAAGTTGAAAAAATGACTGAAGGTCCGCTTTAAATCCACAGCTTTCATTAAAATAATACCTGGTGATCCCGCCATCTTGGTCCTTGTTCAGCCACTTCCTGAAACCCACGTCTCCCAATTGTGTTTTTGGGTTGTCGCCCTGTCATACTTCCCTGGCGGAGACCACAATCTGCCACGCCCACCCATATTGAATTGGCGTAGCACATTATTGTCACAATCTGTATACAAGGCCTTAGGGCCCTTTCACGCAGGCTTTCCGATCAGGTCCACCTGTCAGTTTTTCAGGCGGAACTGATCGGATGCTCCATTCACCAATATGGAATGGCTGATGTCAGCGGTGACATGTCTGCTGACACCCACTGCTATCTGATCCGATCCTATGAACCAAATCCAGACGAATGGTCACCTATTTTCCAACAGTCTGGCAGATCGGATTGGATGAAAACAGACAGGCAGTCGGTTTTCATCTGATCTCCCCATAGAGGAGGGTGGGGCTCTGACAGGTCCGTCTCTGCACAGTAAATGGAGACGGACCTGTCATCCGCCTGGTCAGCGGATCGATCCCCCTCTGGGCAAGCGGAGTTCCTCAAACAGACTAGCCCATGTGAAAATACCCTTAACGTGATTCTAAACAAAATAGATTTATTTTTTTTAAATAACAAACATGTTCTACTTATCTGCTCTGTGTAATGATTTTGCACAGAACAGCCCTGATCCTCTACTTTTTCAGGTCTCCCTGCTCCACACCCCTGCCGAGTGCCCCCAATAAGCAAGCCTCTTGCTATCGAGGCACACAGCTTGGCTGGGCCCTGACCCCGCTCTGTCCAAATTGTTTTACTGGCTTTGATTGACAGCAGCGTGTGAGCCAATGAAGAGGGAAACGCCTGGCAGAGCCGCCACTCTCATGCACATGGCTGGATTGAGAGGGGCTCAGGTAAGTATAAGGTGGGGGGCTGCACGCACAAGGTTTTTACCTTAATTCATAATATGCATAGGGGTAAAATGGGCAGCATAGTGGCTAAGTGGTTAGCACCTGACAATGGCAAAACTAAAATGGCGGAAATGGGCAGCATAGTGGCTAAGTGGTTAGTACCTGACAATGGTAAAACTAATTAATGCACCTTTTTTGTAAAGTGCACTTATCCTTTAATGGTGATAAAGTGCCCGGACCTTATTAGTGTGGCAAATCATTGTACACACCTGTATCTCGGCGGAAATGGTCTAGTCTTATTGATATTTCTTCAGCCTGAACATTTTCAAACTGATATAGAAATCACCTAGAAGTTAAACTGAATAATCATGGTGTGAAATAGTCTTTGAAGGCCTCTGAAAGTAAATTTTTCTAATTATTAACTTGTAGAGCAAAAAGAGAGCAAGAAATGACTCAACTGAAGAGACAGAAAGAGGAAGAGGAACTGCGCGAGCAACTGCACCTGCAGAGACTCCGAGCTATGAGGGTGTTCCGGGAGAAGCAGCTCACTCTGCTGGAGATCGTCCATGCAGGTAAACACTGACCCCCCCACTGCTCAATGATACAGGTAATCACTGACCCCCCCACTGCTCAATGATACAGGTAATCACTGACCCCCCCCACTGCTCAATGATACAGGTAATCACTGACCCCCCCCACTGCTCAATGATACAGGTAATCACTGACCCCCCCCACTGCTCAATGATACAGGTAATCACTGACCCCCCCACTGCTCAATGATACAGGTAATCACTGACCCCCCCCACTGCTCAATGATACAGGTAATCACTGACCCCCCCCCACTGCTCAATGATACAGGTAATCACTGACCCCCCCCCACTGCTCAATGATACAGGTAATCACTGACCCCCCCACTGCTCAATGATACAGGTAATCACTGACCCCCCCACTGCTCAATGATACAGGTAATCACTGACCCCCACTGCTCCCCGATACAGGTAATCACTGAACCCCCCACTGTTCCCTGATACAGGTAATCACTGACCCCCCCCCCCCACTGCTCCCTGATACAGGTAATCACTGCCCCCCCCCCCACTGCTCCCTGATACAGGTAATCACTGACCCCCCCACTGCTCAATGATACAGGTAATCACTGACCCCCCCACTGTTCAATGATACAGGTAATCACTGACCCCCCCACTGCTCCCTGATACAGGTAATCACTGACCCCCCACTGCTCCCTGATACAGGTAATCACTGACCCCCCCCCCCCCCCCACTGCTCCCTGATACAGGTAATCACTGACCCCCCCCCCCCCCCCCACTGCTCCCTGATACAGGTAATCACTGACCCCCCCCCCCCCCCACTGCTCCCTGATACAGGTAATCACTGACCCCCCCACTGCTCCCTGATACAGGTAATCACTGACCCCCCCCCCACTGCTCCCTGATACAGGTAATCACTGACCCCCCCCCCCCCACTGCTCCCTGATACAGGTAATCACTGACCCCCCACTGCTCCCTGATACAGGTAATCACTGACCCCCCACTGTTCCCTGATACAGGTAATCACTGACCCCCCCCCCCCCCACACTGCTCCCTGATACAGATAATCACTGACCCCCCCCCCCCCCCACTGCTCCCTGATACAGGTAATCACTGACCCCCCCACTGCTCCCTGATACAGGTAATCACTGACCCCCCCACTGCTCCCTGATACAGGTAATCACTGACCCCCCCCACTGCTCAATGATACAGGTAATCACTGACCCCCCCACTGTTCAATGATACAGGTAATCACTGACCCCCCCACTGCTCCCTGATACAGGTAATCACTGACCCCCCCCCCACTGCTCCCTGATACAGGTAATCACTGACCCCCCCCCCCCCACTGCTCCCTGATACAGGTAATCACTGACCCCCCCACTGCTCAATGATACAGGTAATCACTGACCCCCCCACTGTTCAATGATACAGGTAATCACTGACCCCCCCACTGCTCCCTGATACAGGTAATCACTGACTCCCCACTGCTCCCTGATACAGGTAATCACTGACCCCCCCCCCCCACTGCTCCCTGATACAGGTAATCACTGACCCCCCCACTGCTCCCTGATACAGGTAATCACTGACCCCCCCCCCCCACTGCTCCCTGATACAGGTAATCACTGACCCCCCCACTGCTCCCTGATACAGGTAATCACTGACCCCCCCCCCCCACTGCTCCCTGATACAGGTAATCACTGACCCCCCCCCCACTGCTCCCTGATACAGGTAATCACTGACCCCCCCCCCACTGCTCCCTGATACAGGTAATCACTGACCCCCCCCCCCCCCACTGCTCCCTGATACAGGTAATCACTGACCCCCCACTGCTCCCTGATGCAGGTAATCACTGACCCCCACTGCTCCCTGATACAGGTAATCACTGACCCCCCACTGTTCCCTGATACGGGTAATCACTGACCCCCCCCCCCCACACTGCTCCCTGATACAGGTAATCACTGACCCCCCCCCCCCACTGCTCTCTGATACAGGTAATCACTGACCCCCCCCCCCACTGCTTCCTGATACAGGTAATCACTGAACCCCCCCCCCACTGCTCTCTGATACAGGTATTTACTGAACCCCCACTGCTCCCAGATACAGGTAATCACTGACCCCCCACTGCTCCCTGATGCAAGTAATCACTGAACCCCCCCCCCACTGTTCCCTGATACAGGTAATCACTGACCCCCCACTGCTCCCTGATACAGGTAATCACTGACCCCCCCACTGCTCCCTGATACAGAAAATCACTGACCCCCCCCCACTGCTCCCTGATACAGGTAATCACTGACCCCCCACTGCTCCCTGATACAGGTAATCACTGACCCCCCCCCACTGCTCCCCGATAGAGGTAATCACTGAACCCCCCACTGTTCCCTGATCCAGGTAATCACTGACCCCCCCCCCCCCCCCACTGCTCCCTGATACAGGTAATCACTGACCGACCCCCCCCCCACACACACACTGCTCCCTGATACAGGTAATCACTGACCCACCACTACTCCCTGATACAGGTAATCACTGACCCCCCCACTGCTCCCTGATACAGGTAATCACTGACCCCCCCACTGCTCCCTGATACAGGTAATCACTGACCCCCCCCCACTGCTCCCCGATAGAGGTAATCACTGAACCCCCCACTGTTCCCTGATCCAGGTAATCACTGACCCCCCCCCCCCCCCCCCCACTGCTCCCTGATACAGGTAATCACTGACCCCCCCCCCCCCACTGCTCCCTGATACAGGTAATCACTGACCGACCCCCCCCCCCCCCCACACACTGCTCCCTGATACAGGTAATCACTGACCCACCACTACTCCCTGATACAGGTAATCACTGACCCCCCCACTGCTCCCTGATACAGGTAATCACTGACCCCCCCACTGCTCCCTGATACAGGTAATCACTGACCCCCCACTGCTCCCTGATACAGGTAATCACTGACCCCCACTACTCCCTGATACCCTGATACAGGTAATCACTGACCCCCCCCCCCCACTGCTCCCTGATACAGGTAATCACTGACCCCCCCCCCCCCCACTGCTCCCTGATACAGGTAATCACTGACCCCCCACTGCTCCCTGATACAGGTAATCACTGACCCCCCACTGCTCCCTGATACAGGTAATCACTGACCCCCCACTGCTCCCTGATACAGGTAATCACTGACCCCCCCCACTGCTCCCTAATACAGGTAATCACTGACCCCCACTACTCCCTGATACCCTGATACAGGTAATCACTGACCCCCCCCCCCCCCCACTGCTCCCTGATACAGGTAATCACTGACCTCCCCACTGCTCCCTGATACAGGTAATCACTGACCTCCCCACTGTTCCCTGATCCAGGTAATCACTGACCCCCCCCCCCACTGCTCCCTGATACAGGTAATCACTGACCGACCCCCCCCCCCCCACACACTGCTCCCTGATACAGGTAATCACTGACCCACCACTACTCCCTGATACAGGTAATCACTGACCCCCCCACTGCTCCCTGATACAGGTAATCACTGACCCCCCCACTGCTCCCTGATACAGGTAATCACTGACCCCCCCCCACTGCTCCCCGATAGAGGTAATCACTGAACCCCCCACTGTTCCCTGATCCAGGTAATCACTGACCCCCCCCCCCCCCCCCACTGCTCCCTGATACAGGTAATCACTGACCCCCCCCCCCCCCCCCCCCCACTGCTCCCTGATACAGGTAATCACTGACCGACCCCCCCCCCCCACACACTGCTCCCTGATACAGGTAATCACTGACCCACCACTACTCCCTGATACAGGTAATCACTGACCCCCCCACTGCTCCCTGATACAGGTAATCACTGACCCCCCCACTGCTCCCTGATACAGGTAATCACTGACCCCCCACTGCTCCCTGATACAGGTAATCACTGACCCCCACTACTCCCTGATACCCTGATACAGGTAATCACTGACCCCCCCCCCCCACTGCTCCCTGATACAGGTAATCACTGACCCCCCCCCCCCCCCACTGCTCCCTGATACAGGTAATCACTGACCCCCCACTGCTCCCTGATACAGGTAATCACTGACCCCCCACTGCTCCCTGATACAGGTAATCACTGACCCCCCCCCACTGCTCCCTAATACAGGTAATCACTGACCCCCACTACTCCCTGATACCCTGATACAGGTAATCACTGACCCCCCCCCCCCCCCCCCCACTGCTCCCTGATACAGGTAATCACTGACCTCCCCACTGCTCCCTGATACAGGTAATCACTGACCTCCCCACTGCTCCCTGATACAGGTAATCACTGACCTCCCCACTGCTCCCTGATACCCTGATACAGGTAATCACTGACCCCCCCCCCCCTCCACTGCTCCCTGATACAGGTAATCACTGACCTCCCCACTGCTCCCTGATACCCTGATACAGGTAATCACTGACCCCCCCCCCCCCCCTCCACTGCTCCCTGATACAGGATTGATATGTAGCTTGCAGTTGGATTAATCATTGACAGTATACAGCACTACTTGACCTTTAAGATGAAGAGGAGCTAAGGTCTCAGCTGGAGGACATCAAAGTGTCTAAAGCTGTAAAATAGTTTTAAATTTTTTGGCAGAACCAAAAGAAATACAATTTTTATACATTGGCCTCATATTTGTAGTTCACCAGGATGCAAGAGCTGATTTTTGTTTGCTTGGCTCATGGTCCATAGCAACAGAGAGTCCATAGATTGCAAAAATTGAGCAACTAAAAAGACCTGTCACAGCCAGGGGTCCGCCTCGGAGACCAGTAGCTATAGCGGTAGGGAGGCTTCCACTGACCGGCTGGATAGGTACAGCAGTGGGTTACCCTGGCAGGTGACGTGGGCTCACCTGAGGTGCGAGGTCTAAGCACTAATCGGTATTCACCAGAGCTCCTGATGGTGGGGATGGGTTTTACTGCATCTTAGTACCTGGTTGCAGTCCTCAGGATTGCCCCACCAGGAGGTGAGCAAGCCGGGGTCCAGTAGCAGATGTAGCAGGTAGGAATCGGGCAGATATGTAGTCAGTAAACAAGATAAAGGTCGGTAACAAGGGGTTGCCGGTTGAGATCACACAGAAGCATAGTTGAGGAACAAGCCAAAGGTCGGTAATGAGTGGTAGCGTAGATACAGATGGCAGCAGGAGCGACAAGAGCAATCGGCTGGAGAGAGCACAATAATCTGGCCAACAGGAAGTGCCAAGGCATAGCTTAAATGGGAAGTTCATGGGGAGGAGCAAAGTGTTCAAAGTTCACGAGAACCAAGGTTCAAGGCACAGTTATTCAAGGAATTGTCCAGGGAGCTTTCCAGCATCCCAGGTGGCTTATCAAGAAGGGACATCGCAAGATACAGCAGAGGTCACAGGTTCAGACCCGGGTCCAGATCTGACGTCCAGACACAACTGTAATCTGATCTAAACAGATGCATATGTTCGGTTTGCCTAAAGTGCAGCTGTGAAATGATCGGGCCTAAGTTCACCCCCCAACAGTTGTGTCACATGGTAATGTCCTAAGCTATGGGATCATTCAGAACAGAACAGCTGAGGGTTATGATGAAGCCCTCCATTGGATCATCTTCCAGCTGAATTGATCTTGTACGCTGAATCAATATCTGCATCCAGTAAAATCACACCAGAATGCAACAGTCTCCTCTGTGCTTGTATTTTGGAACTCCAGCATGCAGTGCCCTGTAAATTCTGTATCATCTTCTGTATTCTGCAGGACAAATGGAGAAGCACATGCAGGAAATCCAGGAGAGGTCTGCCTGATGGTTCAGAAGCACTGGAGAGGGTATAAAGCCAGGAGACGGTTCCACCTCGAAAAACAAACACTAAAACAATTTAAGGCAGCCGTCACCATTCAGAGAGCTGTAAGTACTGCACTGTCCCTGGATCTCCCTTTAAAACCGGCCCTAGATGGACTGAAATTCGTCTGTTTAGCAAGGACTGGCTGAATTCCGATCCATCTCTGGGCAGGCTGGTTGTACAGAAGTCGCTCTCTCGATCGACTCCTGTACAGCAGCATGTTGGAAAATTTTCGCTTGATCAGTGCTGCCAGCTATAACCGGTGGTGCTGATAAGAGTATTCTGGCGGTGAATGTGGTGAAATCCACTTTTGGCCAATCCGTTTTCAAGCAGGAAACCATAATCTGCTATACACCTTTCTCAAGTAAACTTGGTTTTCAGATGACCCAAAATACAAATATATAGATTATATGCATGCATAGGTTTTAAAAATATGTTGGCTGGCATATGATGATGCCACCCGGGCGCTTCGACATCGGCTGCATTGCAGATACACTATATGGCCCTCCTATGATGTGTTTGATATCCACATAAGAGCTGCTATACCCAGCATAGGACTCACAAGATTTATTGCTACCCAATTTTATTATTCCAGGGTCTCTTAACATAGTTGGCCAGTTTTGGGTTCTCAACACCGTGGGAGCGGACCTGATCCTTTGGATCTGCAATTGGTCCCCCCCCCCCCATTCCCCCTGCTTGGAGATATTTTCTCTCAGTGGACAAGGATGAACCCCTACCTCCTACCCAAATGCATATGTTTGTCTTTATGAATGGATCTTGACCAGATACCTAGTGATCTACTCTGGTTGACCCCATGTCCACAGTGGTCCCCCTTAATGCTCCGATGCGCACCCGGGAATTATTTGCATGCTGGTGCTTGGGGTGCTGAGATTGTATGGTTTCATGAGTCTGATGAAGCTATAGTTTGGTGAAACGCGTCGACACATGAGGACTTCTTGTGAAACCTGTATAGCTTAACAACATTTGTATGTAAATATACAACTAATCTGATTAGCAACTACTGTCAGTTGCTTTTGATCACTAAGATATACACATGTTGTATACGCTTTTTTTTTTACATTTTTTTGTTATATAAAATCATCACTTTTCATTATATATGATTTTTTTTTTTTTTTTTTTTTTTAACTCCTGTGTCTGGCCTTTATAGTCCGAATTTTCTTCCTCCCCCCTTTTTCTGTCTAGTTTAGATTACAGATGTATGCCACACTTATGTTTTTATTTTTCTAATATCTTGTGGACTTGGAACATCTCCAAATAAGGCCCCTTTTACACTTGTGCGACTTGTCCTGCGACTTGGGACTGCAAAGTCGCACAACAAGCCGATGATTTCCAATGAGTACCAGTCATACCTGTGTGACTTCAAGACGCAGTGCCTTCAAAGTACAGTAAAACCTTGGATTGCGAGCATAATTGGTTCCAGAAACATGCTTGTAATCCAAAGCACTCTTTTATATCAAAGCGAATTTCCCCATAAGAAATAATGGAAACTTAAATGATTCGTTCCACAACCATTTATTCATAAATCCTTCAGTTTATAGTCCATCTAAAAAGATTATAGCAATGTGATAAATTGTGTAACCATAAAATGTCCATCCACAAATAGAAGCCTCCACAAGGGAATTAGAAACAAAATCCAGCAGGAGCTCCAGAGTATAAAAGAGAAGAGAGGCGCCTCTAATTGTAGCAATATGGTTACATTTAATGAAGGTTCAACATTTAGCAACTCACATGGTTGATGAATAAAAGAGGCACATCTAAGTATGCAGGCATCCGGGATAAAGCTGTCCACATAGACCATCCCCCGCACCCCTGGCTCTCACTGCTGTCAGTCTGCAATCATGACCGGGAAGACCACCCTGCAGTAGAAAGCGTGGCTTGAAGCGCTCATGGAGCGCAGCGTGGAAGGGATGATGGCGGTGAGGAGGACAGTCTATGTGGACAGCTTTATCCTGGATGCCTGCATACTTAGATGTGTCTGTTTTAATCATCAACCATGTGAGTTGCTAAATGTTGTACCTTCATTAAATGTAACCATAGTGCTACACTTAGAGGCGCCTCTCTTCTCTTTTATACTCAGTTGTGACGTGACGCTACTTGTATATCAAGACATCACTTATATATCAAGTCAAAATGTATGTAAAAATGTTGCTGGTCTTGCAAAACTCTCTCAAACCAAGTTACTCTCAAACCAAGATTTTACTGTACTCCCTGCACTACTTTGGTCCAACTTTGATGCAATTTGAGGTCCATAGGCCACAAGATTACACAGGCATTGCTTAAAAATCACCTTCAAAATCGCACAGCTTTCAGGTCGCACAAGTGTGTAAGGGGTTTAAGGTGTATGAAATCTCCCAGGGTTTGCTTAGTAGAAGTTGGTCGATCCCGAAGGCCTGCTCTATAAAGTGAATAGGGAGTTTTAGACGTGCTAAGGACAATAAATAACTGAGAGGCTGATATCAATTCATAGGGAATTGCCCTTAATATCTCTGACCATTTGCCCTCCTCCTCTTTCAGGCTCTGAGGTTCCTAAACAGACGCAGACGACTGCGAGAATCATTATCTCCTTGGAAGAAGCACCAGGAACTGAGTGATGAGCAGCGACTGCGGCTCCAGCAGAAAGTGGACACTCATCTTCAGCTCCACCTGGTTAGATCCCCAATACACATTAAATAACTTATGAAAGCGGACTTTCACCCTTTTTTTTAATGTTGCTCTCCCTTGCCTCCTCCCCCTCCCTATAACAGAATTGCAGATTTTTTTTTATTTCCTAAAGTTTAGGTCTGTCATTCTCACCTAGGTAAGGATGGCGTATTTGGACCCAGCACATGTGCGGGAAAGCCGCAGGCCCATCTGGGGTCTCTTGTGTCATTTCTGCTCCTGCACGAGTTCCTGAGAACTGCCTCCAGGGCGTTTCTGCATCACTCATCCCATTTCCAGATCACTGCATCTCACACGTGTGCAGAAATGGTGTGAGATGTCTCCTGTGGGACATCGCCGTGTGTCTGCATAGGCACAAGGGGTCCGGCGCATGCACAGACACGCCATTCGGCTTTGCCAGGTCCTGGCAAAGTTCCCTGCGGCATGCCTGTGCATGTGACAGAAATTAATTCAAGGTGGCAGAGCCAGAGAGGAGCAATGTAGGGAGCATTTTTCCTACAAGCAAGAAAATGCTGGACTCCATGGACTAGTGAGTGTGTGTGGGGGGGGGGGGTATTTTGTTTTTTTTGTTTTTTATACAGGAACAATTTTTAAGATGTAACCACCTCCTGCCCGGCCTTTTATAATACAGCCAGGTGGGAGAACTGCTATCCTAGATGATCGTCATATGACATCCTCCCAGTTGAGCCCTAGGTGCTGCTCAGTGATGTGATCTGTATCACAGATTGTTGCACCAGGGCGCTGTACCATGTGATGGCTGTGACCAATCACAGCCATCACATGTCAGTTGTAAGCATTGGCTTCCAAGCATAGCCTTTGTGTACTATTGTGATGATCTCTGTGATTGGTCATAAATATCACATGATACAGGGCTTATCACAACAAACCTGTGCCATGTGATAGCTGTGGCCAATCACAGCTATCACAATTGTACACAAAGGTACATAAATGGATGCCACTCACAAAGTTAAAAATTATTGGTTATTCGGTGATCATCACTGTAATAAGCAACCATAGTGTAAAAAAAAAATCCTGATCACCTCCCCAGGAAGAAGAGCCAGAAAATGTGGGACTTTAAAGGCACCGTACCAATAATCCTATAGGGATATCATATAGGGATGAGGCACTGGGTTGACATAGATAACCTCCCAGGTGGGAGAACTGCTATCCTAGGTGGACGTCATATGACATCCTCCCAGTCGCGCCCTAGGGGCTGCTCAGTGCTGCAATCTGTATCACAGATTGTTGCACCGGGACGCTGTACCATGTGATGGCTGTGACCAATCACAGTGATCACATGTCCGTTGTAGACATTGGCTTTCAATCATAGCCTTTGTGTACTATTGTGATGATCTCTGTGATTGGTCACAAATATCACATGATACAGGGCTAATCACAGCAAACCTGTACCATGTGATAGCTGTGGTCAATCACAGCTATCACAATTGTACACAAAGGTACATAAATGGATGCCACTCACAAAGTTAAAATGATTGCTTAAACAGTGATTATCACTGTAATAAGCAATCATAGTGTAAAAAAAAGAAAAAAATCCCGATCACCTCCCCAGAGTAGTACAGTGTCACAATGATGACAATGTACTGCTCTGGTGACGGTATGTGTATATATATATATATATATATATATATATATATATATATATATATATATATATATATATATATATATATATATATATATATATATATATATATATAATATATATATATATAATAAAAAGGTAAAAAGAAAAAAAAATGTTGAAAAGAAAGCTTTATCTGTCTCAAAAAATATAAAAGTGTCATATGGGTACAGTGTTGCATGACTAATTGTCATTCAACAGCGCTGAAATCTGAAAATTGGCCTTTGCAGGAGGGGGGGGGGGGGGGGGGGGGGTAAAAGTGTCCATTACTGAAGTGGTTACAGCTTTTTTTATTGATGGTAAGGGTAGAATTCCTCTTTAAGAAACACTGTGATTGTGGTTGCTTATCACAGCTGAGCAAATGAAGCGATTCCAGAAGTGTGCTGTTAGGATACCATTAGAGCAAAGACTGTGACTTCATTTCCTCGATGGAATGTTCTAATTAACGGCAGCGAAAACAAATTAATCTCATACAACAGCTGTGATCCTGTAGATGGAATGTTACAATACAGGCGACCATGGATCTTCTGATTGCACAATTCTGTCATGGCTATTATGCTGGCTTCACACACAACTGTCTTCTATCCGTTGTTAAGGTTCTATCAGATGTATTACATTAGACCAGAATCTTTCATTATACAGCAGGTAAAATAAGTATTGAACACGTCATCATTTTTCTCTATAAATATATTGGTAAAGGTGATATTGACATGAAATTTTCCCCACATTTCGGTAACAAGACATCCAATCCATACATACAAAGACACCAAAACAAATAATTTCAGAAATGAAGTTCTGTGTAATAAAATGGAAGGACACAGGAAAAATGATTGAACCCGCTAACTGAAATTGATATAATATTTGGTACAAAATCCTTTGTTGGTGATGATGGCTTGAAGACGCCTCCTGTATGGAGAAACAAGTCGCAGGCTTTGCTCAGGTGTGATTTTGGACCATTCTTCCACACAGTCTTCATATCTTGAAGGTCCCGTGGGCCTCTTCATGAACTCTGATCTTTAGTTCTTTCCATAGATTTTCTATTTGATTCAGGTCAGGTGATTGGCTGTGCCGTTCTAGCAGCTTTATTTTCTTTCTTTGAAACCAATGGAGAGTTTCCTTGGCTTTGTGTTCATCACAATGGGACAATGGGTTCATTGTCTATGAAATGTCCTCCCTCGTTTCATCTTCATCATCTTGGTAGATGGCAGCAGATTTTTATCACCATTCATCTTTCCTTCAATTATATGAAGTTTGCCAGTACCGTATGAAAAACAGCCCCGCCCACACCATGATGTTCCCACCTCCCAAACCTCACTGTTGGTATGGGGGGTGTTTTTGGGGTGATGTGCCATGTGACCTCCAAACATGGTGTGTATTGTGGTCTCCAAAGAATTGAGTTTTGGTCTCCTCTGACCAGACTATATTCTCCCCGTATTTCACAGGTTTGTCTAAATGTTGTGCAGAAAACTTTAAATGAGCTTCACCATGCTTTTTCTTCAGCAGTGGAGTCTTGCGTGGTGAGCGTGCATACAGGCCATGGCGGGGGAATGCATTACTTATTGTGTACCTGCTAATTCCAGGTCTTTCTGAAGCTCTCCACAAGTGGTCCTTGGCTCTTGGACAACTCTTCTGATAATTCTTTTCACTCCTCCGTCAGAAATCTTGCAAGGAGCACTTGCTCATGGCTGGCTTATGGTGAAATTATGTTCTTTCCACTTCCAGATTATGGCCCCAACAGTGCTCACTGGAACATTCAGAAGTTAGAAATCCTTCTGTAACCAATGCCATCCGTATGTTTTGCAACGATCTTGA
>JBBDGP010004990.1:0-55520 GCA_037952835.1 Lithobates septentrionalis
TCTCTCCTTCTCTCTCTCTCTCTCTCTCTCTTCTCTCTCTCTCTCTCTCTCTCCTTCTCTCTCTCCCTCTCTCTCCCTTCTCTCTCTCCCTCTCCCTCTCCCTCTCCCTCTCTCCCGACGGAGCTGTGATTGGACAAGCATGCGGGGTCATAGTGCATGCTTGGCCAATCATCAGCCAGCAATGCACTGCGATGCCGCAGTGAATTATGGGCCATGACGCGCCACATGAATTTGGCGCGAACGGCCCATAACGTTCGCAATTCGGCGAACGATCGAACAGCCGATGTTCGAGTTGAACATGGGTTTGACTCGAACGCTAAGCTCATCCCTACCTATCAATCATGACATCCATCCAATCATTACAACCCCCAATCATGACATCCACCAACCATGACAATGCATATAACTCCTGCTGCGGCTACAACATGTGTACACCCCTGACCACTGCAGCTAAAGGGGTGATAAAACACATTTTTACTATGGGATTTTACCACCCCCCAAACTACAAATGTAAATGAACCCTTACTGTTCTGAGCACCCTATAAGGCTGCTTTCACACTCATGTGCTGCAGTTTATCTGCACCACAGGTACAGCACAGTGCATCTGCAACTTTCCTGGGTTAGCTGCGTTTGCCATAGATTATTATATCCTGCAGGTGTGGGGCACTTTCTGAAAGTGTATCAAAACTCCTGCTTTCAGAAAGTGCACCAAACTCAGGCTGACGCGTTTCGCACTCGGAGCTGAGTGCTTACTAATAGCTAACAAATATTATAAAGACAAACTCTTATATAGCTCAATGGGGTATCTTATTCTGTTTTTATTATTATTACCTTTTCTCTTATTCTGTTTTGATAATCATTCATTATTGTATCATGAGTATTTATAATTTTACTTATAACTATTGCTTTCATTTTTGCTCACTCTTATCACATAGATATATATGGAAATCAATATGTTTCTATATATCTCTTTAGTTGTGTAGGAACCACCTAATATATACATTAGGTTTTTATGCAAATGTATGCACACTTTTTTTTTATTTCATTTACTTACATGCATACATTCACTTACAGCTTGTTGTCTATATTTTCATAGACACCTTGGGATCATTATTCAGACATACTGAGCCTATCCTCATGCACATAAGCTTGCACACATTGTATCGTTGGTGTTCAATGTTTATTTTGCAAGTTTAATGCTACAACATGAATATGTATTTTGTTTCTTTTTAGAGCTCAGCATTATAACATTTCTCTTATCGTCTTTAAAGATTGGATCTACGCCGACCATTATGTGCTTGGTTTTAATTGTTCCATTTGCCGGTGTCAATATAAGAGCATTGTATTAGTGGATTTATAACTTGTATCATTTAATATGCACTGTTAGGAGGTCTTGGCATCTGTTGACACGTACATACTAAGGCATGTTCTTACATGAGCACTCGAGATTGATCACAGATTAATACATTCTTAGCTTAATTGTTTTAATAGGTTCTATCATCCCAGTCTAGCAATATTCTTGTCTAGTCTGTGGAACTCCATTCGTCTTTTTTTGTGATACTTTAATCTCGGGTGACTGGCCGAGACCCCACACTAACCTTACTACTATCATTATAAACACATCTAGACATTAGTGTGACACAGACCGGCGGTATTCTACTGCTTTGAACACCGCTGTTTCATTCCTGAAATCCCATATACACCCTGCTTGCGGCCAGGTTTATCATCTAGGGCCATATGCTACAGGTTTGTCTACTGGGTCCCTGTACATATCACTACCACTAGATCAGATCGGGGTAACCCCGATCAGCGTGATTCTATGTTTCTGAATCCCACAGTTCATTTCCAACATCATAGGTTCTCATACATACCTTGTTAACAACTGTGGGTATATCACATAACATTCTAGGTCACATTGCTCCATATTTCACCCTTACCAGTCCGGCACATTATAGAGAGTTTCATTTAATTTTACTTTTTTTGATACTCACACACACCAACCGACCTCGTCTTATCATCTATCATCGCGGTCGGTGGATACAAGCACCAAGACATCACTTTAGCTGAGTTAACTCTATTTTTAATTGTAATTTTCAATTCTAGTGGTTCATTCAGGTTTCACATATCCCTTGGTTATTATCTACATATTTTTTCTCATACACTCTGCACATATATATGTAAGTCTTTTTAATTTGGCCCATTTTTATTTCAGTTTATTCACATTTCATAATACCAATGGTATTCATTCACGGCTTTTATCTGTGTCACATTTTTTCCTACAAGTGAATACCCATTGGAACGTTCATTTTTCCAATGTGATATACACATATTATTACCATTATATACTATATATTTCGCCTATTCACACAAATAAATCGCACCATCAATAGATTTATTTTATTTATTCTTCACACTCACCTGTATGTATGTATGTATGTATGTATGTATGTATGTGTGTATATATATATATATATATATGTATATATATGTATATGTATGTTTTTCCTCGCATTTACATTTTTTGCACTTTGTCTGAGTAATATCATATCTTTTATATTTTTTAATTTTTTTTCTAAATAGAATAATTTTTTATTTATTTTTTCATATATATTTTTACATAAAATAAACCCTTTTTTCCTACATCTACCACTTTTTATATTTGTACACCCACAGAAGTACATTCATCAACATACACACATCTATTATGATAGGATACACAATATATTTTTTGTCAACACACGCATGTACACACATTTTTGTTCACATTTTTTGTCATCAATCCACACGTTATGGTTTTGAAACATTTTTTAAATCAGTCAACATACTGATTAGTCAGCAGATGCCGAGACTTCAGAAAATTGGCTTCCAGCTGAGACTCAATGATCACTTAATTGGGCAATCATGTGATACCCCATTGAGCTATATAAGAGTTTGTCTTTATAATATTTGCTAGCTATGAGTAAGCACTCAGCTCCGAGTGCGAAACGCGTCAGCCTATCTGTACTTTCTGCATGATGGTCTTGTTATTTTGATGATCCCATCTTTTCAATAAAGTGAAGTTTTGATTACATCCGGTGTGCGGCATCCAGATCTTCTCTATTCAAGCCTGTTCTGCCTAGCATTCAGCCAGCACCTGGAGCTCTTCTGCTCTGAAGATTTTACTTCAATCTTACACCTGGGTCTGTGTCTGCCTGAGCGGTGAAACACCCTCTTTGCTTAAGTGCACCAAACTCCCAGGATATAATAGAAGTCTATAGATAAGTGCAGCAAACCCCCAGGAAAGCTGCAGGTACACTGCACTGCACCCCCGGTGTGGGTAAACCGCAGCACATCACTGTGAAAGCAGCCATATATTAATATGCTCGGTGTATTGCTTCACATTGACCTGAAGATCTCTTCCTTCTGCTGCTGACACCACTCTGGAGACCACTAGCCGGGATTAGAGGTGGAGTGCAGTTGGTATCACTCCGCATGGCACTGGAGGTGGCACTACAGAGGAGACATCGGCAGGTCAGCAATCCCAGACCGAGATCTACCAGTCACGTAGTCGTGATCTACAGGTTGCTGACCCCGCTGTATAGTCTCAGACCCGAGACAAGAAGAACTCTCCACATAGTATAGATCTATAACATCTCTCACTTTATTACATAGAAATATCTGTCACACACATCGGAAGACATGCACAGTGTATCTCCTCGGTGCTCGGTCCAGCCGCAATGGGCGTGATGACGTTAGATTGCTATGCTCCGCCCAACATGCTGACATCATCACATCAGGGATTGGATCAGTGATCAAGCCCCTGATGACCTCATCTGTGGTGCATGTTTTTGTATATGATTTAAAGGGCCAGTGCTGCATATTTTGGAGGAATTCTGTCATACCTCATATCTGGGTATTATGTGAGCAGCTTCCTGATTACTTATTTCATTTCAGGGTGGAATGAGATTATAGTGGTTTGATTTTATATCTGATGATGTGATTGGAGCACAGACTTTTACATTGTTGATAATAATGTGATAACATCCTCCAACTTTGGAACCTTAAACAGAAAGTGATAATGAGGGAGGAGCCAATAACCCAATGATGGTGGTCTTCAGGATCAGTCCAGTCTTCATCTTGGTTGTTCTCCCCCCATCCTCACTCTCTGACCTCTGGTGGGGCTCAGCCCCGCTGTTATTCATGACTAAATCAGGGAGTTCAGGACTTCTTGTGTTGGGAAGATGGCAATGAGTGATAGAGGGGGTGGGGACACTCGTCCTATAATCCCCTCATCACTGTCACTCCTATAAAAGACAGTTCTCGTTGTTTCCTCACTCTCTGACTAAGGTCCATGAATAAAGAAATGAACTGGTAGGAGATCAGAGGACCCATTTACTAGTTACCTTGAGGGGGGAATTGTAAGATCCTCAGAGACAAAGCTGCCTGATGTGGGCGGAGTCCTGGTTTAGGGGAACCAATCAGCTCATGTCTAGTAATAATCTTTTTATCTCTATTTTAGTAGATGGACGGGAGATGAGGAAAACCTCAGAGGATTGTCTCACTTTGTCTCCAGACTGTGAAGTAGAAGATGAGGACATCACACAGTATAGTCCAGGAGAAAACCCGACTACCTCAAATGTCCATCCGGCACCACACAGTGTAGATGGACCATCGTATTCCTCTTATCCTGAGGAACCTCAGACTGTGAGGGACGGTGCCGTCCTCCCAACAGATAAGAGGTTTTCCTGTCCTGAGTGTGGGAAGTGTTTCCATTATAAATCCAAGCTTAATGAGCATACAAGATCTCATACAGGAGAGAAGCCGTATTCCTGTTCTGAGTGCGGGAAATGTTTTTCAGACAAGTCTTATCTTTCCACACATCAGAGATCTCACACGGGGGAGAAGTCGTATTCCTGTTCTGAGTGCGGGAAATGTTTTTCAAGGAAGTACCATCTTTCCTTACATCAGAGATCTCACACGGGGGAAAAAGCCGTATTCCTGTTCTGAGTGCGGGAAATGTTTTTCAGTGAAGTGCAATCTTTCCACACATCAGAGATCTTGCACGGGGGAGAAGCCGTATTCCTGTCCTGAGTGCGGGAAATGTTTTTCATGGAAGTCCAATCTTTCCTTACATCAGAGATCTCACACAGGGGAGAAGCCGTATTCCTGTCCTGAGTGAGGGAATTGTTCCTCACTGAAGTCCTGTCTTCCTGTACATCAGGGATCCCACACAACCCCCGAGGTGTATTAGTGACTTGAGTGCGGGAAATGTCTTCTATATGAATGTTGCTGGACATCACAGCTCTCATGTGGGGAAGAAGAACACCCTGATATACACCTCAGATATACTCCATGGCTGATCTCCATCATATAAGAAGCAGGGTGATATATTTGTGGTGAGTGTGTGAAGGGGGGTGTGAGTCCCTGGATGTCCTTTATTATTGGCCCGTACACAGGGAGGACTTGTCTCACAAATATCCCACTTATATTGTGTTTTATCACTCCATGTCAATGTGCTATGTCTATCTAAACAAGGGTGGACAATGTCACTTGTCATTTGTAACACTTTGTATTTTGTAACTGATTGTTCAATAAGAGAACTTCCAATAAAAACAATTAAAATAGAAAAATGGAGTCATTGCCTTTCATTGATATGTGATGTAAGCTTTGCAAACACTTAGTGTTCTCATTTTTTTAAATTGTTAAATTAATATGACAAGAATTCACCCAGCTGTGATGAATGTTGTCCATATTTTATTTCATACAGTGATTTCCTATGATCATTGTCCCTCCTAGTGACCATAGTGCGGTGTTGTTCTATTTTTACTAATGGAAGCCTTTTACGAAAAATAATTCATTATGGCCACTAGAGGGAGCTGACCATCCTGCCAGTCCAATTTTCAGCTTTCAGCGCTCTCACAGTTTCAATGACAATTGCGCGGTCGTGCGATGCTGTACTCAAACAAAGAAAATGTTCCCCACAAATAGAGCTTTCTTTTGGTGGTATTTGATCACTTATGCAGTTTTTATTGTTTGCAAGATAAAAATGAAAAAAGACCGATAATTTTGAAAATAAAAAAGTTTTTTTTGTTTTTGTTACAAAAGTTTGTAAATAATATGTTTTCTCCTTCACTGACAGGCACTGATGAGGCTGCACTGATGAGGTGGCACTTATATGCCGCACTGATAGGCAGCATTGATGGGCACTCATAGGTGGCACTGATAGGCAGCACTGATATACAGCACTGATAGGTGGCACTGGAGGGCACGTAGAGGCGGCACTGATGGGCGGTACGGATAGGCAGCACTGATCAGAGGCGCTGGCAGGCATCGCTGATGGGCACAGAGTGCCATCCCTAATGAGCAATGATTGCCATCCCTGGTGGGCTCTAGTAGGCTTACTTGGTGGCCATGGGTGGGCATCGCTGGTGGTCCTGGGTGGGCATCTTGTAGGGGCTGCACTGATAATTACCCAAAACACTAAACAGTTATTACATTTGTGAAATTCTTTACCATTGAAGAGAAAAGCCAAATTGAATTTTCAGGAAGTCAGCTCTGCAGTTCAAAAAATGTATTCTGCCCGGGAGGATCTGTTAGAACAGTGATGACATCATATCCTCTCCCCTCTCTTTACACTGTCATTAAACTACATTTCCCATCATGCTTTGCAAATTGCAGTGACTGTGGGAGGGGACACGAGGCCTGTACATGTAAATGTGAACACGCCCACCTCACCATAAATCACGCCCCTCATTCTGTAGACACTGCTGAGCACAACACAGACAGTGAGGGGAAATTCTTATAACTGTAAAGTATGTCTGTGATCTCCTCTCCAGACACAGCAACATATTTCCCTTACATGATTTATGTAATCATTACTGAACTGTACACACATCCCATAATGATATATTATACACTCTGTACTCTGCTGTAATTCAGTATTAGAAATATTCCTCCTCTTCATGCAGCTTTGAGATCTTTCTATCAGTAATCAGTGCTTGTATGATGTATAGGAGCACATCCCTATCCGCACCACAGAGAGAGCCGAGACATGCTGCTTTACATCAGTGTGTGATACAAGTAAATGTCACCATGAGAAAAACAAAAAAGTGCAGCTCTAATTTACTAATCAATAATGGTGGAACCCTCTAATGTATGAAAATCTCAATAAACTTCAATATTAGCACAATATCGGTCTCTGTGATGTAACGTCACATATAATACACATCAAGCTGAAAATAAGACATAAAAAATTACTGCAAACTTTGCAGGGATGGTGGAAACCCCTCCTACAGATATTTGGCAGAGGACGGTGTCAGTAAAGCAGTGGATGGTGTCCACTGCTTATCAGTGCAGCTTATCAGTGCAGCCTCATTAGTGCAGCCTTATCAGTGCAGCTCATCAGTGCAGCGTATCAGTGCTCATCAGTGAAGCTTATCAGTGCCCCTCAGTGCAGCCTCATAAGTGCCCACCAGTGCAGCTTATCAGTTCCCATTAGTGTGGTCTCACCAGTGCAGACTGTCAGTGCGGTCTCACCAGTGCAGCTTATCAATGCCCCTCAGTTCAACCTTATGAGTGCAGCGTATCAGTGCTCATCAGTGCAGCTTATCAGTGCTCATCAGTTCAGCTTATCAGTGCTCATCAGTTCAGCTTATCAGTGCCCATCAGTTCAGCCTTATGAGTGTGGCTTATCAGTGCTCACCAGTGCAGCTTATCAGTGCCCATTAGTGCAGCCGTGTCAGTGCCCATCAGTGCAGCTTATCAGTGCTCATCAGTGCAGAGCAGGGATAGTTAGAGATCATTGGGATGACAGAGCGGATCTCGGGCTGACATTTGTTGTTGGTGAAATCACCGCTCGCTGTACAGCCCCGCCTCCCTGTACCGGCACTGTGATAGACAGCGCAGAGCACACTGTTCCAATGCCGGTACAGGGAGGTGTTTTCACCAACAACAACTGTCAGCCCGAGATCCGCTCTGTCATCCCGATGATCTGTGGTAACTCTCCCCGCTCTGCACTGGACAGAGATGGTGGGTGGTGGTGGTGATGGGGGGGGGTGGGGGCGGTGCTGGCAGGGAGGAGCAGGGAGCAAAGGAGGAGGACACCACCTTAATAGGCGGCACAGACCGGGGAGACCCCCTCCGTCCACTACAGTGAGCCAGGCGGAAATACAAGTCCCTCTCCCCACTTTACAGAACTACAGGTGGGCAGTGACAAGACCGCTGGCTGGGAGTACAGGAGGAATAGCAGCCAGCGGTCTTACAAACAGGAAATCACCAGGCAATAACGGTTTATCAGCAAGATCAGCAGGTTATTGCAGAGGAACTACAGAGCTCAGAAGAACATGGATGGCATAGTTGGTAAAGGTAGGAGATCAGCAACGAGAACATGAAAAAAAGTTTTTCTCCCGGAGTTCTGCTTTATAAGTGATAAAATGCAGATTTTGGGCCCAAAAAAGATTATAAATAAAATAATAAGAAAAATGAAAGCATCCCCGCCCCCTTTGCTCATGTGAACGGCGATCGCACCACACATGTGAGATATCACCACGAACATCAGAGCCGGAGCAATACATTTCCCTCCAGACCTCCTGTGCAACTCTAATCTGGTGACCTCTGAAGTCTTTTAATGTGCCTCCTATGGAGATTTTTAGGTACTGCAGTTTGGCGCAGTTCCATGGGCGTGTGCAATTATAAAACCTGACATGTTGGGTATCTATTTACTCGGCTTAACATCATTTATTGTATTTTACCAGAAATGTGGGAATTATTTTGTGTTTGTCTGCACTAAAACTCATTAAAGTGTATTTGTTCCAAATAAAATGTGATTGAAAAAAACTGCTCAAATATCCTGTGACATAAAAATATGCAAAACCCACCATTTTATTCTCTAGGGCCTCTTCTTTAAAAATATATAATGTTTGCAGTTTCTAAGCCATTGTCTAGCAAAAAAATGTAGATGTTTGCATGTATGATAGAAGGGCCAAAACTTTTTTTTTTGAAATTTTGGATAAAGTAAGGAAGAGTTATAACCCCTGTCAGTTTTTATTTTTGTCCTCAGTGTCCCATTGGGGTAATTTCCCTCCACTTCCTTTTCCATCGCCAAAACAGGAGGTGAGAGGAAATACCTGCAAAGTGAGGGAATCCCGATGTGTCACCAGAACTAGTGTTCCCATTGGAAGATTCCCCCTCCCCCTCTATTCCTGTTCTGTTGACAACTCAAAATGTGGAATTTTCAATCACTTTCACTTTCGATCAGCTCTGTAAACAGGAGAAATTGGGAGGATCCAGTATGATTCCTAATGGTGTGTGGTGTGACCTGGCGGGTTTCGTCTTTGAGTCGTTTTGCTTAACCACCAGGCGTCCGCGCTATAGCCGGAAGACGGCTACAGCGCGGACTCCAATTGCCGGGAGGCCGTCCGTGGACGTCCTCCTGTTTACTTCTGCGATGCGCGCTCCCGCGAGCGTGCATCGGGGAAATTCTGCGCTGGCCGTGTCCCATGGACACAGCCAGTCACAGAGCGCCGTAAACGGTCAATCACAGCGGCCGTTTACAGCACGATCGGAGCTTCCAATGTGAGATGATCTCAAATGTAAACATATGAGATCATCTCTCATTGCCGGCTTTCTCTCCTCACACAGAGACGGCGTGTGAGGAGAGAGAGGATCTGTGATAAATCGTGAGTGCCAACCTTTAGTATAAATACACATCAGAGCCCAACAGTGCCCATACAGTGTCACATCAGTGCCACAGTGCTCATTACTGTTGCTGTCACAGTGCCATCTGTTATCAGTGCCATCTGTCAGTGCCATCTGTCGTCAGTGCCATCTGTCAGTGTCACCTGCCACATCAGTGCCACCTGTCAGTGTCACCTGCCACATCAGTGCCACCTGTCAGTGTCACCTGCCACATCAGTCCCACGTATCAGTGCCACTTATTAGTGCCACGTATCAGTGCCATCTGTCGTCAGTGCCATCTGTAATCAGTGCTATCTGTCAGTGTCACCTGCCACATCAGTGCCACCTGTCTGTCACCTGCCACATCAGTGTCATCAGTATCACCAGTGTCACCTGTCAGTGTCACCTACCACATCAGTGTCACGTGTCATCAGTGCCACGTATCAGTGCCATCTATCACCAGTGCAATCTGCCAGTGTCACGTGTCATCAGTGCCACATATCAGTGCCATTTGTCATCACTAAGAATGTCACAAAGATTATTTTCAGCCGAGGAGGCATAAAATATTCTTGTGGCCGACGAGAGCAACGGGGAGCTCTCCACTTCGTATTATTATTCAGATTCTGAGTCTGACGTGGACTATGAGCCTGTCCTAAGCAGTGGTACACTGACAGCCTCAGAGGAGGATGAGAGTCCACCCGCCAGGCGAAGGCGTACTGGTGAGGAGGCAGTGCCATCCACCAGCACCGCAATGCCATCCACCATCACCGCAATGCCATCCACCAGCACCGCAGTGCCATCCACCAGCACCGCAGTACCTCGGCAAAGGCCACTTACCAGTGAGGTGTCACCTCAGGCCCAAAGGGTTAGGTCCCATGCCAGTCTTCCCTACTCCCTTGAGAACCCCTTATGGCTTCCTCCTAATTCAGGAGAGTCTATCATTCCCCCTTTCACTGCCCAGTCAGAAGTCCAGGTGGACACAGAAAATTTTTCACCAATAGATTTTTTCAACCTTATTTTTACTGAGGACATGCTTGCATCAATTGTGGCCCAGTACAACCTATATGCCCAACAATTTATAGCAAGTAACCCAACGTCCTATTATGCCCATCCCTACGAGTGGAGAGCC
Organism: Lithobates septentrionalis; assembly: GCA_037952835.1. Classification (NCBI taxonomy): domain Eukaryota; kingdom Metazoa; phylum Chordata; class Amphibia; order Anura; family Ranidae; genus Lithobates; species Lithobates septentrionalis. The sequence continues at coordinate 10,784 of JBBDGP010004990.1, forward strand.
CAAACAGTGGAGGAGTTTAAAAATTTTTTGGGCCTCACATTCTGTATGGGACTAATCAAACAAAATGTATTACGTTCCTATTGGTCTACCCTCCCCATCCACCACATGCCCATATTTTTCTCTGTAATGCCCAAGACCAGATATCTCATGATTATGAGATTCCTACACTACAATGACAATACCCAGTGCCCTCCCCGAAATGACCCAAATTTTGACAAGCTTTATAAAATTCGCCAACTACTAAAATATTTTTCTGATATCTTCCCCCGGTTATTTACCCCAAACCAGCACATATGTGTGGATGAGTCCCTTGTCAAATTTAGTGGCAGGTTGGGCATAAAACAATTTATTCCCACCAAAAGGGCCCGCTATGGGGTGAAAATGTATAAATTGTGCGACCGAGCTACAGGGTATACCTATGCCTTCATGGTATACGAAGGGACAGCTACATCCCCCTAATTGCCCAGAATACATTGGATCGAGTGGGAAAGTCATTTGGGAACTCATAAACCCACTCCTGGAGAAAGGCTACCAACTGTATGTGGACAATTTTTACACTAGTCTGCCCCTGTTCCGCAATCTTCACAGACAGAAGACTCCAGCATGTGGCACCGTAAGGAAGAACCGGAAGGGCTTTCCTCAAAGCCTCGTCAACAAGAAGCTAAGAAGAGGGGAGATGGCGAGCTTACGGAATGAGGAAATTCTGGCTGTGAAGTGGAGGGACAGAAAGGACGTATACGTGTTTTCATCAATCCACAATAATACCGTCGTGGAGATAACCAGGAGGAATGGGCTAATCCAAAAGCCAACATGTATCTACGAATACAAGTTTATGGGGGGTGTCGACTTCAACGACCAGATGCTCGAACCCTACCTTGCCACGAGACGAACATACCGGTGGTATAAAAAAGTTTCAATTTGGCCATATACAACAGCTACGTTATTTATCACAAATCCACTGCAAGCCCCAAATCCTTCCTTGGCTACCAGGAGGAAATCACCACTGCCCTTGTATTCCCGATCGGCCCACCAGAAACCATTCGATCCGATGTAATTAGCAGAATTTCCGAACGCCACTTTCCCGAAAAAATCCCCCCCAGACCAACAAGCCAAAAAACGGCAGAAAAAATGCCGGGTGTGCACCAAAGGAGGAGTGAGAAGAGACACCACTTTTTATTGTCCCCAATGTCCTTCCCAAACAGGCCTCTGCATAGTTGACTGTTTCCGCCGTTACCATACTTCACTAAATTATTAGTGAAGTATGGTAAACATAACCCTCACTTCCTGCCATTTACCTTCACACCCCTTATGCCTCTGCTTGCTCTGTAACTGACCCTGGCTTGTTATTCGACCACGCTTCTGCCTACCGATTCTGTTTATATCTCTGCCTGATCTGGAACTGACCCTGGCTTGTTATTTGACCATGCTTCTGCCTACCAATTCTGTACATACCTCTGCCTCATCTGGAACTGACCCTGGACTGTTTGACCATCCTTTTTGCCTGCCTCTTGGACTGATCTTGTACCCTGCCACTGGACTAGTGGGAGGGTTTTTCTGGAAGAAGAAAACATTTTTTTTGTTTTCTCATTCCTAGATTAGGGTCTGGAGTTTCGGTGGCTTCAAAGAGATTTGGGTGGGAGAAGCCTCTACCCCTGTCCCCATTCTGTCCTGAACGAGGCCCTACTTCTGCCTGCTGCCTGTAGGACCTATGCCATCATGCCTCTGCCTGTCGCATGAACTGACCATACCACATGGATGGACCATGTTCCTGCCTACTACCAGGATCAATATTTTGGCACTGCTGACAATCTCTGCCTGCATTGACCCTGGACTGTATATGGACAGTATCCCTGCCTGCTGCCTGTACTGACTATGGACAGTGTTGCTGCCTGTTGCCTGGACAATTGCGTTCGCTTTTGCTGACCAAGTCCCTGCTTGCTGCCTGGACCAGTGCTATCCTCCTGTGGACAACTGTCCTACTAAAATCACAGGTAATCTTTTTTTTTACCCTTTGCTCAGCAGAATGTATTTTGGGGTGTAATTCTTGGTATCTGTATGCTATGTGTCCCTAGAACACCTGATGGTGTTCCTTGTATGTGGCCAGGCTGTGTAAAAGTCTCACACATGTGGTATCGCTATACTCAGGAGGAGTAGCAGAATGTATTTTGGGGTGTCATTTTTGCTATCTACATGCTATGTGTTGGAAATATCTTATAAATGGACAACTTTGTGTAAAAAAAAAATGCGTTTTCATTTTTTCCTACATTTTCCAAAAACTTCTGGAAAAAAATGAACCGTTCAAAAGACTCATTATGCCTCGTAGATTATACGTTGGGGTGTTAGCTTTCCAAAATGGGGTCGTTTTGTGGGTGTTTCCATTGTCCTGGTGCTCCAGGGCCTTCAAAAGTGTAATAGGTGGTTGAGAAATGAGATGTGTAATTTTTTATATTTCAATATTTTTATTGAAGTTTTGCAAAAAAACAATGGTACATTCTATTACAATGTGTAGTGAATAAAGAAAGTCTATAATCATACACCATATAAGCGAACGTGTTTCCGATAGGGATATTGAAATACATCAGCATTAAGTGGCTAGAGGTGCATCCATTAAGCTCGCGTGGGAGTAAAACTCCGCCCCTCACCGGACACCCCGTCAGGGTTCTTGCTGTATCCGCTTGAGAGGAGTGGAGCCCCCGACCCACCGAGACTCTACTACCCGTATTATCATTGCTGATACCTTCGAAAGACTGTTACCAACTTTACCAGATAATATACGTTGAAGGTAAGTTATGGAAAATAAAAAATAAAACGGAACATTGTGCAAATTGAACAATCATAGGGAACAAAGGTAGAGTATTCCTACATGTATCTCTATCAGGGTGACCCTCGCTATGCTACTCATAACTAGTATGCAAGCAGGTTTTCCAAAGGAGAGACTGACTGGCCCAAACCACCAAGGGGACTCAAAGGGTCCCGTCAGCAATCCTGGAAGCAGTCTCCCCAGTGAACCCCGCTGGAGAGCTATCATGACAGAAAAGACCTGTGAGAGCAGAAGGGACTAGGTAGTCTCTTCAAGAGAGGAAAGAAAATGTGTTAGAAAGAAGAAGAGAAGAAATGGAGAAGGACAGAGCTACTGTGAAGGGGGTGCACATCCTGCTCCAGGATCCATTCCCGGTAGGAGTGGTATGTTACAGTACATTGCCCAAGGTTCCCACGTGGCATTGAATCCCTCAATTTTGTCCAACAGTTTCGCTACTATTTTCTCCTGGGACTTTATCCATGATACCTTTCTCTTACAGCACTGGAAGGACACCGTGGGCCTTTTCCAAGCCTTAGCTATCGTAATTTTTGCCCCTAATAAAATGAAGAAGGAGAGAGTTTGGGAGCACTTAGGTATATTAGGAATAGTGTGGTTAAGTAAGGCTATGTGGGGGTCAGGGACTATCGATATGTTCATGAGATTGCCTATAATTCGAAATATTTTCTTCCAAAAGGATCTGATGCGGGGACAGGACCACCACATGTGGAACATAGTGCCTTCCAATTCGCAACCTCTAAAGCACAGTGGAGACGTCCCAGGATAAAACAAAGCCAATCTGGCAGGAACATAATACCACCTTGACAAAACATTGATGCTAGCCTCTATGAGGGAGATGTTGCAGATACCTGTGTATGAAAGGGTCCAGATTCTGAACCAATCCGTTGGTGTCCATGATCCGCCTGTGTCCTCCTCCCAGGTCCTAGCGTATGTTGGTTTGTCCAGTTTTGACATAAGAGCTGTGTAAATTACAGAAATCCCTCCCTTTTGGTCAGCAGTGTTAGAACACCAATGTTCATACGGTGTGATTGAGAGGGGCTCGGGCTTGTTAGACCAAATAGATTGTAGGAAGTGGGAGATTTGTTTGAATCAGAATCGTTCATAGTCAGGCATTTCCAGTTTGCGTTTACAATAGGATAGAGTAAGGGGACCTGCAGCTGTTAGGAAGTGGCCTATCCTGTAGAGACCTTTGTCTGTCCACCATCTAAAAGCCTGAATGTTCAATCCTGGTGGAAAGTTGGGGTTAATAAAAATGTGAGAAAGAGGTTTAAGGGGGGGATCAGGGCAGGTTGAGAGAATAGTTTAGTGCAAAGTGCAATTGAGTGTGATAAAGTGGGTGCCATTATAGCCGGCCTAAGTTTTGGGTCGCACCACCTGATAAAGTCAATAGTGTTGAGGGGTGTAGCCAACCTTTCCATAGATAGCCAGTCCGGCTTTGGGCCACTTCCGAAGATGAGTTAAATCTGTGACAATTGGGCAGCCCGATAGTAACCCCATAGGTCAGGCAGGACCAACCCGCCCTGCGATCGTAAGCGGAGTAGAATGCTAGACGTACATCTGTATCCCTTATTTCCCCAGACAAAACGTATTATCTCAGATTGTAGTTTATGGAGGAAACTTTTCGTAAGAGGGATTGGGAGTGAACAAAATAAATATAAAAGGCGGGGTAGTAGTGTCATCTTAATAGCATGTACTCTTCCCAGCCAGGATAGACCACATCTAGCACATTTTTAAAGCTCTCTTCTACATTTAAGTACCATGGGGGGATAATTGGCTTTGTATATACCACCTATCTCTGGTGTTAGAAAAATTCCCAGATAGGGAATGGCTGTGTCGGACCAGGAAAAATCAAAGTTTCGTTTAAGTTGTGAAAGAGGATCTGACGGTACCGTTATATTTAAAGCAATAGACTTATTCATGTTAACCGTCAGTCCTGATATTTTGCTAAAAGACCTCAGAACCCCGCAAACCACTGGAGTGGAAATCAGGGGAGACGTAAGGTACAGTAAAAGGTCATCCGCGTAAAGAGCACATTTGTGTTCCTGATCCCCACAGGACACCCCCTTAATATCAGGGTTTGTTCTGATTGCTATGGCCAGACTTTCTATAGCAATCGCGAATAAGAGGGGAGAGAGTGGGCATCCCTGTCTGGTGCCTCTTTTTATTGGGAACGAGGCAGAGTATCTACCCATCAGTCGAACTTGAGCTGAATGGTTTGAGTACAGTGAGTTTATTATGTTTAGAAAAAATCGTCCGAATTCCCATCGTTGCAGGATGTCAGACAGGTATGCCCAGTCAATTGAGTCAAAAGCCTTGTGTAGGTCAATCGACAAAATAAAGCCCTTTTGGGGTGACCCTCCGTCCCACTGAGATTGCAGAAGAGATATAATGTCTATGGTCCTTCTAATTTGATCCGGACCCTGCCGGCCAGGAATAAAACCTACCTGATCTTTGTGAATATATTTTGGGATGAAACTCGCCATTCTATTCGCTAGAATCTTGGTTAAAATTTTGATGTCATTGTTAATCAGGGATAGTAGTTCCCAATCTCGCTTGAATCCTTCCCTGGCTTGGGGATCACTGTGATGTATGCGGCATTTAAGTCCGTCCCCAGCAGGGAACCTTTTCTAAGGGAGTTCAGAAATTTCGTTAGGTGTGGGGCTAGCGTGGGGCCAAATTTTTTATAATACCCATTCGAGAACCCATCCGGGCCAGGGGAGGATCCAAGTTTTAGTGAATTTATAGTATCAAGCACCTCTTCCTGGGTGAAAGGGCCCTCCATTAAATCCCTATGTGCATTCGCCAAGGATGGCAGTGAGAGGGAGTCAAGAAACTCCTGCCGAAATTTGCCTACCGATGGTGATTTAGGTTTATAAAGATCCCCATAGAATTGAAGGAATGCATCCATGATCTTACTTGGGTTTTGGGTTAGATCCCCTGAATTCAGCTTTATTTTGGGGAATGCTAAGGCACGATGTTTGGGGCTTATCCTAAATGCTAATTTAGAACCTATCCTATTCTTTTGGCTGTGGAACTTTGCTCCCGTCCACCTGAGGTGTTTTTCAGCAGCGGTAGTCAGAGTCAGATTGAGGAGAGCCTGGGCCCTATCCAAGTTTGCTAGGGATTCTATAGTAGGTGCCAGTTTATGCGCCCTGACTAGAGCTTTAAATTCCTCAGATTGTTTAAGCGTATCCGCTCTGTGTTCCGCCTTAAGTTTGGCCGCCATTTGTATTAGTTTCCCCCTGATCACCGGTTTGTGTGCCGCCCAAACTGATTCTGGTGAGATATCTGAGGTTTTGTTGAACCTAAAATATTCCTTAATTGATTCCTCCAAAATTGTGCACTGAATTGGGTCACTGAGAATGGTTTCCTGCAATCTCCAACATGGGGGGTTATTACACCCTGAAGGCTTTTTCGTAACCACAGTGACCATCGAGTGGTCCGAAAGGGGTGAATCCACAATCTTGGATCTAATTATCAAGGGGATCGAATAGGGCCAAGTGAATATGTGGTCAATCCTGGCGTAAGAGCCATGTGGCGCTGAGTAATGTGTGTAATCTTTAGCGTGAGGGTTGGTTTCCCTCCAGATGTCTATTAAACCTTCTTCATGCAGTATTTTTGCTATTTGGACACTCTGCCTAGAGCAGTGGTTCTCAACTCCAGTCCTCGGGACCCACCAACAGACCAGATTTTAAGTATTACCTTGGGGAGTTGCAGACTAGAATACTGCATTTACTGAGCAGCAAGTGATATCACCTGTGATGTATTTCAGCTATCTTGCAAACCTGGCCTGTTGGTGGGTCCTGAGGACTGGAGTTGAGAACCACTGGCCTAGAGGGACGTTTGGGTTTTGGTTTACCAGAGCTAGTTGAGCCCAAGGAGAAGTCAAATGCCATATTAGTATCTCCATCAAAGAAAATTGTGCCTTTTAAGTGAGGGCATAGTTTGTTCATCAGGGATTCCATAAATGCTTTCTGACCTTTGTTAGGGGCATAGTATGAGACAAACGTATAAAATTCTCCATCGATGTTAACTGAGACCAGAATAAAACGTCCCATTGGATCAGAAACAGTCTCTGGCTGGGAGATATTAATATGTTTGGCAAAGCATATTGCTACGCCTTTTGATTTAGTAGAAGCGGAGGACAAAAAAAAATTGGGGATAATGATGATGCAGGAATTTAGTTTGGTATGATATGGGGAAGTGGGTCTCTTGTAGAAAGAGGATGTCAGCATGCATGGACTTATAAAGTTGAAAAATCTTCCTACGTTTGATGGGAGAGTTTAAACCCTGAGTATTATGCGAAATAATATGAAGGGAGGGAGTTACGTTGAGCCGATCAGTCATGTATTGGACAGAGTGGCGCTAAGCTTTGAAAAAGCTTCTTACCTTGCTGAGAAGGGGAGTCTGAACCAAATGGGAGAGATGATGTGTCACTTACTGAGGTGAGACCTGGGAGGAGAGACCGGAAGCGGACCTGGAACCTGGGAGCACCCATTAGCATAGTGTAGGAGAAGAAAGATAAAGGGGTGAAAAAGAGAAGAAGAGAGAACATATTTATTACAATGACCAGAAACATCACACTTTCCATAACTGCATTATGATATGAAGACATAATGAAAACTCGGGGGTCCCCAGACACCCCCAAATCCTGAGGTAGGATGGACTAGCCATTCCAAACCCCTTAACCTGAGAGGACCGGTTCCCTACTAGAAGGGCAACCAGCCAGGGAGCCAGGGGCATAAATTGCGCTCCTGGGACCTACTAGGGGCGCATTGAAACCACCACGGCCCCACCACCTGCATTAAATAACAGCTGTAAACTAACTAAAAATCGAAATCAATAAAAGACAAAAAGGGATCAGAACGATCCAATTGATAGTGAAACCTTATCTTAATTAAGTAACCGAGAACCTTTGAGAAAGCGACCCCTCTCCCTGGGGTCCCCACCCACCGACCAAGGGACCCAGGGGGGAGAGATCGGGCTCCCAGCAGGAAATCCGACACAGCCCATGGCCACATATAATTGTGGAAACAAAACCTCACACAAGGCATCAACCTTATAATAGTGACATTTAAACTTTGCCTCCATGCCAAAAATGACTAAAATAATGTGAACCGTTTAGTCCTACAGAGAAATTTGTTGAGAGCTCATCAAGCGCCTAATCCACCTGTAACAGCTCCTTTGAGGGGAGAAGTGTGTCCAGGTGAAAAAAACTGTGGTGGAATGTCACAGGTTGAAAAGGAAACCAGTCCATTAAAAGGATTGATCCCCCTTCTCCCCCATCCGCCACCCCCACCCCCCAATGGAGTTTCATGAGCTTCCTCCATTTCAAGTCTATCAGGGAGCCCACGGGAGCTTTTAAAACCCGTCTAGTGAGTGTCAAAGTTATCTTGGTGACTTCATCACAGTATGATGCTGTGGGACCCGAAAGGTTCGTTCGGACTGGCGAACTGGACAAAGGGAGAAGAGAAAATCCGGATCCGGAGGAGGATCCCTAAGGACCCTCAGATTTCAGGGAGGGATGTTTTCTTTAGAGCGTTTGGAGCTCTGCTTGAGCCAGGTAGGTTGCAGAGGACATGCCGGAGGTGGGCGCTTTGTTGATGATGGAGTGCTCCTTCCTGCCTGGGTATGCATCGGACCTTGCGAAATTAGGCCCAATTGAAGAAGCAGACGTTCACCTTCCGCAAACGATGAATAGCCGAAACTTTTGTTTCTGTAGGAAAAGTTCAGTCTCAGAGGGAACGACCATCGGTATGTTATAGCTCTTTCTGCCAGAAATTGGAGCAAAGGTTTCAGAGAGCGTCTCTTCTGCACCGTATATGGTGATAAGTCAGCGAAGATTTGTATTTTGTGGCCCAACTAAGTTAGGTTGTCTGATCCTCTGGCTCTAATCATTATTTCCTCCTTCACAGCGAAATAGTGGGGCTTCACAATGATGTCTCTTGGAAGACCATCAGTGTGGGGGATTGCAGTGCTCTGTGAGCTTTATCCAGTTCCGTGCGATGCTCCGCTATATCAGGAATGAGGTCCTTCAGCAGGGTTTTCACTGCAGAATGTACATCTTTCTCGATTTCAGGAAGACCTCGTATTCGAAAATTGTAACGTCTTGAACGATTTTCGAGGTCATCGATTTTGGCAAAAGCAGTTTCAAGTTGATCTTGCATTTCTTGTAGTCTATCTGAGTTTTGGTTGATATGAGCAACTGCTTAATCTGCTCTCTTTTCAATCAAGTCTATTCGCTGCCCCAGTTGCTGCAGGTCTGCATGGATGGAGGAGATTATTTGAGCAGCGTTCATGGCCAAGCTCTTAGAGAGCAGTTGGGAGAATGCTTCCATCATAGAAGGAAAGTCAGTGGGGACAGGGGAGGTTGTGGTCACTTCAGTTACTGAGAGTAAAAGGCCTGTGTGTGGGTCTAACATAGGGGTGGAGGGGAGGCCATTCTGCAACCTGCCCAGCAGAGATTCAGTGGAAGCAGTGGAAGCTCCCAGAGGCAGAGGAGGGAAATCGGTACCTGGGGAGAGCAGTGACCGAACGTCCTGATCAGCAGTTGAGACATCATCCTCCCCTGTGCTGCCGATGCCTTGTGTGGCCGCCGCCATCTTTGCGTAGCTGACCGGGCCGGGTGCCGCGGTCATCCGACTTGTTAGGTTCCTCCTGGCTTTTGCCGTTGTTCCCCGCGGGTTCTGGGGGTTCTCCCCCACTTAGGTAGCCCGGTGTAATACTCGTGGAGTCGCTCTGGGAGCTCCGGCGACCAATGCAGGGCCGTGGTGGAGCGGAGCTTCAGTGACTCGCCACCATCTTGCAAGCTGCCGCGCATGCGCCTCTGCGAAAAACTTTTATTTCTATTGTGGGGTCACCAGTACGGTATTTGTATATTGAAATCATATCCCCTCTCAAGCATCTCTTCTCCAGAGAGAATAAGTTCAGCACTGGCAACCTTTCCTCATAATTAAGATCCTCCAGACCCTTTATTAGCTTTGTTGCCCTTCTTTGTACTCGCTCCATTTCCAGTACATCCTTCCTGAAGACTGGTGCCCAGAACTGGACAGCATACTCCAGGTGAGGCCGGATCAGAGTCTTGTAGAGCGGGAGAATTATCGTTTTATCTCTGGAGTTGATCCCCTTTTTAATGCCAATATTCTGTTTGCCTTATTAGCAGCAGCTTGGCATTGCATGCCATTGCTGAGCCTATCATCTACTAGGACCCCCAGGTCCTTTTCCATCCTAGATCCCCCAGAGGTTCTCCCCCCAGTGTATAGATTGCATTCAGATTTTTGCCACCCAAATGCATTATTTTACATTTTTCTACATTGAACCTCATTTGCCATGTAGTCGCCCACCCCATTCATTTGTCCAGATCTTTTTGCAAGGTTTCCACATCCTGCGGAGAAGTTATTGCCCTGCTTAGCTTAGTATTGTCTGCAAATACAGAGATTGAACTGTTTATCCCATCCTCCAGGTCGGTTATAAACAAATTGAATAGGATTGATCCCAGCACAGAACCCTGGGGAACCCCACTACCCACCCCTGACCATTCCGAGTGCTCCCCATTTATCACCACCCTCTGAACTCGCCCTTGTAGACAGTTTTCAATCCATGTACTCACCCTATGGTCCATGCCAACGGACCTTATTTTGTACAGTAAATGCTTATAGAGAACTGTGTCAAATGCTTTTGCAAAATCCAGATAAACCACGTCTACAGGCCTTCCTTTATCTAGATGGCAACTCACCTCCTCATAGAAGGTTAGTAGATTGGTTTGGCAAGAACGATTCTTCATGAATCCATGCTGATTACTGCTAATGATACCGATCTTATTACTAAAATCTTGTATATAGTCCCTTATCATCCCCTCCAAGATTTTACATACTATTGATGTTAGGCTAACTGGTATGCAATTCCCAGGGACGTATTTTGGGCCCTTTTTAAATATTGGTGCTACATTGGCTTTTCTCCAATCAGCTGGTACCATTCCAGATGTGACCCGCAGGGTCCAGGCTTGAAGGCCTGGGGGTGTACTGCTCTCAGTGCTGGATAGCAACATTTGAACCTGAAGGCACTGAGGATTGACCTGGGAGGATCGCGGGAGTCGAGACAGGCAGGTGAGGCCTGGTACTTCCAGCATCCAAATACCAAGGTGTTTTTCAGAGAGGCGCCGGTCAGATCATTAAGGGAAAAGGATATAACTACTGATAAAGGAAACAAAAGATTAAAAAAAGGCAAATAATACTTCCTGGAGCCATAGACTGTAAATATTTCAAGTTCTTTTCTACCATGCTGCAAGGAAAGGAAGGAAGTTTATTTTCAAATGTTACTGGACTGTCTGGTGTATTTCGTGCGGGGGAGAAAGAACGGAGCACCACTAACAGAAAGGTATGAACACACCCAGCAGCTCCCAAGGGAGTAGTGTGCGATATATATATATATATATATATATACACATATATATATATATATATATATATATATATATATATACATATATATATATATATATATATATATATATATATATATATATATATATATATATATATACATATATATAGCTACATAGTTACATAGTAGGTGAGGTTGAAAAAAGACACAAGTCCATCAAGTCCAACCTATGTGTGTGATTATATGTCAGTATTACATTGTATAGCCCTGTATGTTGCGGCCGTTCAGGTGTTTTTCTAACCATTTCACAAAAAAAGTGTCAACATGGTAAAAAAGACAATAGACAGCTTGGGACAAGTCCTCTTTAAAAAATAAAAAAATAAAAATGTCCAGCGATGTAAATAGCTGAGGGCGGAGCTTTTCATCGTATATTCCGACCGTGTGTATGCCCCATCTGACTTTTTCAGTCGAAAATTCAGACGGACTTAGAGAACATGTTCTAAATTTTTCCGACGGAACTAATTACTATCGGGAAACCCGCTCGTCTGTATGTTGTTCCGACGTACCAAATACGATGCATGCTCTGAAGCAAGTACGAGACGGAAGCTATTGGCTACTGGCTATTGAACTTCCGTTTTCTAGTCCCGTCGTACGTGTTGTAGGTCACCGCGTTCTGGACGGTCGGAATTTGGTGTGTCTGTGTATGCAAGACAGCTTGAGTTGAATTCCATCGAAAAAAACCTTCGGACTTGATTCCGAAAGACCGCTCGTGTGTACGCGGCTGTCATGGTTATGCAATAGAGTTTTGTCTGTCAGCTTACCTGTCTCCATGTGTTCATCTCTAAAGACCAGCTGCCTCCCACCTGACTGGTTTTATAACCTCTCCTCTTAGCATGGCCCCACCCCAGGCCCTATCAGGGAACCCTATATTAACCTGTGCATTGCAAGCCAGCATTGCAGGGTCACGAGCAGACAGGAATAGTCAAGAACTTTGGCATGTTCTTGACTATTCCTGTCTGCTCGTGACCCTGACCTTTGGCGTGTCCCTGACTATCCCTGTTTTCCTGTGATCCTGAACCTTGGCGTAAACTCTGTTGTCCTTGTCTGCTTGTGGCCCCGACCTTGGCTTATCACTTACTTTCTGTGTTGTTCCAGCCTGCTGCCTCCTTCCTCTTCTCCTGTAAGTCTACCGTGAGCATGAGCTGTGAGACCCTGGGGGCCGCGACCTGGAGCCAGACTGCAGCGCAGTCCATCCTTACCATTAAAGGCTCTGGTGAACACCTGCTGGCTCTTAGACTCCGCGCCCTGGGGAAGCTATGCTCTAGCTCCCAGTGGGATCTGTGTCAGTGATCCAGTAGACCTAGTTCTTGAACCTCCCAGGGTTCAATTCGCAGCAGTCAGTCCTAGGGTCCACTACCTTGTGGTGCACTTCCGACTCCTACAGAGTACATCTGTTACTTAGCCTCAAGGTGACCTGACAGCGGCATTAGAGTTTATTCCGACGGCAAAGCTGCTCGTGTGTACGCGACGTAAAGCTGAGTATTGCTGGAAGTTTCTGGTGTATGAGAATGACATATAAGGTATCTTGGTATAGAATGTCAGGAGAAGACAAAATCTAGACACATATCTACGTAGCTAAAGGAATAATACATATTTGGTTATATCCTATTAAGTTAGTTTAGTGTAGTCTCAGTAATATTAATAAGTATTAGTATATAGTTAATGTAGTTAAAGTTGATAATATGTGTTCATATTAGCAGATGTTGTTGGTTGTATGGCACGATCAGCACATTACTACAAGTGTCACATGTGGGATTGTCAATTGACTCTAGGAGATATGACACAGACATATTTACACAAAGACTTTGACAAGTTGGAACAGCTGAAATCTCCCAGAAGTCTAATGCCCTGTACACACGGTCGGACTTTACAACGGAATATATGTGATCGGAGCGTGTTGTCGGAAATTCCGACCGTGTGTGGGCTCCATCGGACTTTTTCCATTGGAATTTCCGGCACACAAAGTTTGAGAGCTTGCTATAAAATTTTCCGACAACAAAATCCGATCCTTTAAATTCCGATCGCGTGTGGACAAATCTAACGGACAAAGTGCCACGCATGCTCAGAATAAATTAAGAGATGAAAGCTATTGGCTACTGCCCAGTTTATAGTCCCAACGTACGTGTTTTACATCACCGCGTTCAGAACGATCGGATTTTCCGACAACTTTGTGCGATGGATTTTGTCGTCGGTGAAAGGGTCAACTGGTCATCTGGTCAAGTGCGCCCCTTTGCTCGAACTGGACTTCGTTGGACACCAAGAGATTTCCTTGATGGATCGGGTAATCAAGATACCATAGACAATCATGGGTTATCAAGAATACGATATAATAAAGGAAGTTCACATGTTTTATAGGGTTACAACATCATCCAATGCTAAGGGGCAGTCCCTTAAAATATCCAATCACAGAGGTACAGGTATCATGAGTTACATGCTATATGTCATACATACTTTGACTATAAAATTCCTATCTAAATATGCTATCTTAACCTTTAACTAAACCATTGCAATTAGAACAGCGTGGTCCAAAGCCGAGGTGTGTGATACGCTATGTCTTTTGATAATGTTCCGAGATAAGCTTCACTTGCAACCACAAGCGGTTTCCTGCTGGCTACAGCTGCATATTTTTGAGCAAGAAAAACATGTTCTTGCAGAAAAAGCCTTGCGTTGTGCATTTCAGTTTAGCAGTTTATAAGTTCAACGTAAAGCATCACTCTAGACCATGTGCCTTTCTAATAAACCATTCCCTAACAGTCGGAATGTCCGATCAATATCCGACCGTGTGTACAGGGCATTGGGACATCATTTCCTGCTTCTTTTTGGGTTACACGAGACAACATGGGGACAGAAGGCAGCGGCCATGAAGCACACAGGGCTTTCATAAGCTTATTACAGCTTTAGAACTATTTATTCTATTTCATATATTCTTCCATACACTGAACTGTTATACTTATTTCGTTGTATTTATGATGCCAACTGTGTGACAATAAACTCACACTTTGTTTTTAAGTCAGTCTGACTATCAATGCTATTCATCCAGAAACGCCCTTGAGATACAAGAATATTCGATATTATTTCTATTCTTCAGTGTTCCGATGGCTTTCGAATTTGCCCCGAACACCACATATCGTTCGGTGTTCACAGAACATCTAAACAACCAAAGTTCAGCCCGAAACTTATGCTTGGGCCGAACCAGTCGCCCAACCCTAACAGAGATAAAGCAAATCTCCCTACATAAGTTGTACCTGTATATCTGCTGTCTTCTAATGTATATATCTTTTAAAAAGTGGAAATCATGTTAACATTTTTCACTTGCTGGTTAACATTGGGAGTGGATCGTTGGCATACAGCCAAGACAGCTGATTGGAGGAAAGGCACACACCCCTCTCTCCTCATAGGCAAAGGCAGAAAGCAATGTGCATAGCTCCGATCTTAGACGGCAGTTTCACTGCTAATCTATTTATAGCAACCTCCCCCGACACGCAGGTCTATCTCCCGCCTCGGAGAACGTGTGGCAACTTACCAGGCTGATAACAGAGCTACTAAGCAGGACACAGCTATGGGACACAGTGCTTTGAAGAGAGATAAGAAAACACTGCAGATAGATGTGCCCCAGCTCAAATTTCATGAATCGGGTTTATTATTTTTAATTCTCATGCTGCTAGAATTAGTAAATAGATATGTAGCACCCTGGTGTTTAGACAGGGTTGCTAGTAAAGTTAGTTTGCCAGGCAGTAGTTGCCCTGGTTAATTGTTAGTAGATCCACTGATTCCTCTCTAGTTCTGGACTTGCTGCACTTTCTCTCTTCTGTCGCTAGGTGGCGTTATGCTGGTCAGATTAGATAGACAAGGGCTTAGCAAGGTCAGGTTATGAATAGGTGGGGTGTCCCAGCCAATGTCCAGGGGTTTCTTTAAGCCCCTTGGCCTGCTGGGAGAGCCTATTTATTTGGGTGAGGTCAGGTGATCGGTGTTCTGTGCCACCTGGATGGCTGTCTGGGTGGACGTGTGTTGTGCTGCCCCGGGCTGCTAGGCGCAATCCTGAGGTCTATCCCAGGGACATCTGGCTGCTAGGCTGTATGAGGGCCCATCCAGAAGCAGGAGAAGCAGTGCAGGGTTGGGACTGCAGGATTGGATTCCAACCGAGAGTAAAGGTTCAGCCGGACGGGGAACCAGTTGTGGTCGGGGGTAGAGGGGAAGCTGTCGCCATTAAGGGACCATCTGCCTTGTTACCGGAGACCACTGCGAGTAAGCTGGAGCAAGTACCAGAGCAGTCTTCTAACCAGCCAGGGAAGGTGAAGAAGTGGAAAAACTTCAGCTAGTGGGACCCAGCGGGACAGCAAAGGTGACACTTGAGGAGCATCAGTGAGGGCCAAGCCAGGGGCCAAACGTGTCAGCGGGGGTGACGCTTTAGGAGTATCTGTGAGTGCCAAGCCAGGGAGCCCAGCAGGGAAGCGGGGGGTGACGCTTTAGGAGTATCTGTGAGTGCCAAGCCAGGGAGCCCAGCAGGGAAGCGGGGGGTGACGCTTTAGGAGTATCTGTGAGTGCCAAGCCAGGGAGCCCAGCAGGGAAGCGGGGGTGACGCTTTAGGAGTATCTGTGAGTGCCAAGCCAGGGACCAAACGTGTCAGCGGGGGTGACGCTTTAGGAGTATCTGTGAGTGCCAAGCCAGGGAGCCCAGCAGGGAAGCGGGGGGTGACGCTTTAGGAGTATCTGTGAGTGCCAAGCCAGGGAGCCCAGCAGGGAAGCGGGGGTGACGCTTTAGGAGTATCTGTGAGTGCCAAGCCAGGGACCAAACGTGTCAGCGGGGGTGACGCTTTAGGAGTATCTGTGAGTGCCAAGCCAGGGAGCCCAGCAGGGAAGCGGGGGGTGACGCTTGAGGAAGATACCGAGTTATGGGTAGTGGAAGAGCTCAGGGGATCTAGTGGCGATTGGGTGCAGGAGTCTAATGAGAGATTGGGAGCTCAGTGAGTAAAAGTCTACAGTGAGAGACTGTAGAATGCAAGGAGGACTATTGGTGTTACCAATAGTTAAGTACAATACCGTTAGCGACTGTTACAGTATAAGATTTGTTGTCATAGGAGACAGCGGTCCTAACTATACAGAAGTGTTATCCGGCTGGAGGCCTTCCACCATATAGCTGTCTACCTATAGAAGTCTCGGAGTCTGCCAATTATCATTGCATCTACCTAAGGGTGTCCCGGCCCTAACCCTCTCTCCCACAGTTCTGTTAAGAGACAATAAATCTCTTTTGCATTCAAAAAGTGTCTGGCGCCCATCACTCCATCTTGAATCACACCCACCATCCCTTGTAACCCACTCTACAAAGATGGATGTCAGCTGACCCTAACTCTGGAGGTCACCATTAGGCCTTTGGAGGTCTGGGACCTTGCTACAGATAGGAAGGTATATCATTTACTTGTTTTAAACCTTTTTGTTTTGACATTTCTTCAGTTATTTCCTGGTTTCCAAGACTAGGCAAATGATTTCATATATCCCAGCAGTCTTCAAGAGGGGAGGAGAGGAGGAGGAGCTTTCTCAGCTAAGCACACCCTCCTCCTCCCTCATGCATGCTTGAGCTAAGGGCAGATGGATTCCAGGTAGTAAATTTTACATGAATCATTTGCTCTTACAATACTCACAGCACTGCTATTGTCAACCAATTCAGAGGAAAAGGGATACATTAACATTGCAACTGACCATCAATGCAGGAAGGGGGCTGGCAGGGTTAACAGCATTGCCACTGACTACCAACAAAGATTTGTCTTAATAGCACCACCACTGATCACTAATGTGGAGGTTATTATTATTGCAGCAATTGACACTTACTGGGGCTATAATTGTGGTCATCGACATCAATGCTGAGGTTTTTTTTATTGCGGTCACTGACACCAATGCTGGGAGTTATTATAGTCACTGACACCAATGCTGGGAGTTATTATGGTCACTGACACCAATGCTGGGAGTTATTATGGTCACTGACACCAATGCTGGGAGTTATTATGGTCACTGACACCAATGCTGGGAGTTATTATGGTCACTGACACCAATGCTGGGAGTTATTATAGTCACTGACACCAATGGGAGTTATTATGGTCACTGACACCAATGCTGGGAGTTATTATGGTCACTGACACCAATGCTGGGAGTTATTATGGTCACTGACACCAATACTGGGAGTTATTATAGTCACTGACACCAATGCTGGGAGTTATTATGGTCACTGACACCAATGCTGGGAGTTATTATGGTCACTGACACCAATGCTGGGAGTTATTATAGTCACTGACACTAATGGGAGTTATTATGGTCACTGACACCAATGCTGGGAGTTATTATGGTCACTGACACCAATGCTGGGAGTTATTATAGTCACTGACACCAATGCTGGAAGTTATTATGGTCACTGACACCAATGCTGGGAGTTATTATGGTCACTGACACCAATGCTGGGAGTTATTATAGTCACTGACACCAATGCTGGGAGTTATTATGGTCACTGACACTAATGCTGGGAGTTATTATGGTCACTGACACCAATGCTGGGAGTTATTATGGTCACTGACACCAATGCTGGGAGTTATTATGGTCACTGACACCAATGCTGGGAGTTATTATAGTCACTGACACCAATGCTGGGAGTTATTATGGTCACTGACACCAATGCTGGGAGTTATTATAGTCACTGACACCAATGGGAGTTATTATGGTCACTGACACCAATGCTGGGAGTTATTATGGTCACTGACACCAATGCTGGGAGTTATTATGGTCACTGACACCAATGCTGGGAGTTATTATGGTCACTGACACCAATGCTGGGAGTTATTATGGTCACTGACACCAATGCTGGGAGTTATTATGGTCACTGACACCAATGCTGGGAGTTATTATGGTCACTGACACCAATGCTGGGAGTTATTATGGTCACTGACACCAATGCTGGGAGTTATTATGGTCACTGACACCAATGCTGGGGGTTATTATGGTCACTGACACCAATGCTGGGAGTTATTATGGTCACTGACACCAATGCTGGGGGTTATTATGGTCACTGACACTAATGCTGGGAGTTATTATGGTCACTGACACCAATGCTGGGAGTTATTATGGTCACTGACACCAATGCTGGGAGTTATTATGGTCACTGACACTAATGGGAGTTATTATGGTCACTGACACCAATGCTGGGAGTTATTATGGTCACTGACACTAATGGGAGTTATTATGGTCACTGACACCAATGCTGGGAGTTATTATGGTCACTGACACTAATGGGAGTTATTATGGTCACTGACACCAATGCTGGGAGTTATTATGGTCACTGACACCAATGCTGGGAGTTATTATGGTCACTGACACCAATGCTGGGAGTTATTATGGTCACTGACACCAATGCTGGGAGTTATTATGGTCACTGACACCAATGCTGGGAGTTATTATGGTCACTGACACCAATGCTGGGAGTTATTATAGTCACTGCCACCAATGCTGGGAGTTATTATGGTCACTGACACCAATGCTGGGAGTTATTATAGTCACTGACACCAATGCTGGGAGTTATTATAGTCACTGACACCAATGCTGGGAGTTATTATGGTCACTGACACCAATGCTGGGAGTTATTATGGTCACTGACACCAATGCTGGGAGTTATTATGGTCACTGACACCAATGCTGGGAGTTATTATGGTCACTGACACTAATGGGAGTTATTATGGTCACTGACACCAATACTGGGAGTTATTATGGTCACTGACACCAATGCTGGGAGTTATTATGGTCACTGACACCAATGCTGGGAGTTATTATGGTCACTGACACCAATGCTGGGAGTTATTATAGTCACTGACACCAATGCTGGGAGTTATTATAGTCACTGACACCAATACTGGGAGTTATTATGGTCACTGACACCAATGCTGGGAGTTATTATAGTCACTGACACCAATACTGGGAGTTATTATGGTCACTGACACCAATGCTGGGAGTTATTATGGTCACTGACACTAATGGGAGTTATTATGGTCACTGACACCAATACTGGGAGTTATTATGGTCACTGACACCAATGCTGGGAGTTATTATGGTCACTGACACCAATGCTGGGAGTTATTATAGTCACTGACACCAATGCTGGGAGTTATTATAGTCACTGACACCAATGCTGGGAGTTATTATAGTCACTGACACCAATGCTGGGAGTTATTATGGTCACTGACACCAATGCTGGGAGTTATTATGGTCACTGACACCAATGCTGGGAGTTATTATGGTCACTGACACCAATGCTGGGAGTTATTATGGTCACTGACACCAATGCTGGGAGTTATTATAGTCACTGACACCAATGCTGGGAGTTATTATAGTCACTGACACCAATGCTGGGAGTTATTATAGTCACTGACACCAATGCTGGGAGTTATTATAGTCACTGACACCAATACTGGGAGTTATTATGGTCACTGACACCAATGCTGGGAGTTATTATGGTCACTGACACCAATGCTGGAAGTTATTATGGTCACTGACACCAATGCTGGGAGTTATTATAGTCACTGACACCAATGCTGGGAGTTATTATGGTCACTGACACCAATGCTGGGAGTTATTATGGTCACTGACACCAATGCTGGGAGTTATTATGGTCACTGACACTAATGGGAGTTATTATAGTCACTGACACCAATGCTGGGAGTTATTATAGTCACTGACACCAATGCTGGGAGTTATTATGGTCACTGACACCAATGCTGGGAGTTATTATGGTCACTGACACCAATGCTGGGAGTTATTATGGTCACTGACACTAATGGGAGTTATTATAGTCACTGACACCAATGCTGGGAGTTATTATAGTCACTGACACCAATGCTGGGAGTTATTATGGTCACTGACACCAATGCTGGGAGTTATTATAGTCACTGACACCAATGCTGGGAGTTATTATAGTCACTGACACCAATGCTGGGAGTTATTATGGTCACTGACACCAATGCTGGGAGTTATTATGGTCACTGACACCAATACTGGGAGTTATTATGGTCACTGACACCAATGCTGGGAGTTATTATGGTCACTGACACCAATGCTGGGAGTTATTATGGTCACTGACACCAATGCTGGGAGTTATTATGGTCACTGGTCACTGACACCAATACTGGGAGTTATTATGGTCACTGACACCAATGCTGGGAGTTATTATGGTCACTGACACCAATGCTGGGGGTTATTATGGTCACTGACACCAATGCTGGGAGTTATTATAGTCACTGACACCAATGCTGGGAGTTATTATGGTCACTGATACCAATGCTGGGAGTTATTATGGTCACTGACACCAATGCTGGGAGTTATTATGGTCACTGACACCAATGCTGGGAGTTATTATGGTCACTGACACCAATGCTGGGAGTTATTATGGTCACTGACACCAATGCTGGGAGTTATTATAGTCACTGACACTAATGCTGGGAGTTATTATGGTCACTGACACCAATGCTGGGAGTTATTATAGTCACTGACACCAATGCTGGGAGTTATTATGGTCACTGACACCAATGCTGGGAGTTATTATAGTCACTGACACCAATGCTGGGAGTTATTATGGTCACTGACACCAATGCTGGGAGTTATTATAGTCACTGACACCAATGCTGGGAGTTATTATGGTCACTGACACCAATGCTGGGAGTTATTATGGTCACTGACACCAATGCTGGGAGTTATTATAGTCACTGACACCAATGCTGGGAGTTATTATGGTCACTGACACCAATGCTGGGAGTTATTATAGTCACTGACACCAATGCTGGGAGTTATTATGGTCACTGGTCACTGACACCAATGCTGGGAGTTATTATGGTCACTGACACCAATGCTGGGGGTTATTATGGTCACTGACACCAATGCTGGGAGTTATTATAGTCACTGACACCAATGCTGGGAGTTATTATGGTCACTGACACCAATGCTGGGAGTTATTATGGTCACTGACACCAATGCTGGGAGTTATTATGGTCACTGACACCAATGCTGGGAGTTATTATGGTCACTGACACCAATGCTGGGAGTTATTATAGTCACTGACACTAATGCTGGGAGTTATTATGGTCACTGACACCAATGCTGGGAGTTATTATGGTCACTGACACCAATACTGGGAGTTATTATAGTCACTGACACCAATGCTGGAAGTTATTATGGTCACTGACACCAATGCTGGGAGTTATTATAGTCACTGACACCAATGCTGGGAGTTATTATGGTCACTGACACCAATGCTGGGAGTTATTATGGTCACTGACACCAATGCTGGGAGTTATTATGGTCACTGACACCAATACTGGGAGTTATTATGGTCACTGACACTAATGGGAGTTATTATAGTCACTGACACTAATGGGAGTTATTATGGTCACTGACACTAATGGGAGTTATTATAGTCACTGACACCAATGCTGGGAGTTATTATAGTCACTGACACCAATGCTGGGAGTTATTATGGTCACTGACACCAATGCTGGGAGTTATTATAGTCACTGACACCAATGCTGGGAGTTATTATGGTCACTGACACCAATGCTGGGAGTTATTATAGTCACTGACACCAATGCTGGGAGTTATTATAGTCACTGACACCAATGCTGGGAGTTATTATGGTCACTGACACCAATGCTGGGAGTTATTATAGTCACTGACACCAATGCTGGGAGTTATTATAGTCACTGACACCAATGCTGGGAGTTATTATGGTCACTGACACCAATGCTGGGAGTTATTATGGTCACTGACACCAATGCTGGGAGTTATTATGGTCACTGACACCAATGCTGGGGGTTATTATGGTCACTGACACCAATGCTGGGAGTTATTATGGTCACTGACACTAATGCTGGGGGTTATTATGGTCACTGACACCAATGCTGGGAGTTATTATAGTCACTGACACCAATGCTGGGAGTTATTATGGTCACTGACACCAATGCTGGGAGTTATTATAGTCACTGACACCAATGCTGGGAGTTATTATGGTCACTGGTCACTGACACCAATACTGGGAGTTATTATGGTCACTGACACCAATGCTGGGAGTTATTATGGTCACTGACACCAATGCTGGGGGTTATTATGGTCACTGACACCAATGCTGGGAGTTATTATGGTCACTGACACCAATGCTGGGAGTTATTATGGTCACTGACACCAATGCTGGGAGTTATTATGGTCACTGACACCAATGCTGGGAGTTATTATAGTCACTGACACCAATGCTGGGAGTTATTATAGTCACTGACACCAATGCTGGGAGTTATTATGGTCACTGACACCAATGCTGGGAGTTATTATGGTCACTGACACCAATGCTGGGAGTTATTATAGTCACTGACACCAATGCTGGGAGTTATTATAGTCACTGACACTAATGCTGGGAGTTATTATGGTCACTGACACCAATGCTGGGAGTTATTATAGTCACTGACACCAATGCTGGGAGTTATTATGGTCACTGACACCAATGCTGGGAGTTATTATAGTCACTGACACCAATGCTGGGAGTTATTATGGTCACTGACACCAATGCTGGGAGTTATTATGGTCACTGACACCAATGCTGGGAGTTATTATGGTCACTGACACCAATGCTGGGAGTTATTATAGTCACTGACACCAATGCTGGGAGTTATTATGGTCACTGACACCAATGCTGGGAGTTATTATGGTCACTGACACCAATGCTGGGAGTTATTATGGTCACTGACACTAATGCTGGGAGTTATTATGGTCACTGACACCAATGCTGGGAGTTATTATAGTCACTGACACCAATGCTGGGAGTTATTATGGTCACTGACACCAATGCTGGGAGTTATTATGGTCACTGACACCAATGCTGGGAGTTATTATGGTCACTGACACTAATGGGAGTTATTATGGTCACTGACACCAATGCTGGGAGTTATTATGGTCACTGACACCAATGCTGGGAGTTATTATGGTCACTGACACCAATGCTGGGAGTTATTATAGTCACTGACACCAATGCTGGGAGTTATTATAGTCACTGACACCAATGCTGGGAGTTATTATGGTCACTGACACCAATGCTGGGAGTTATTATAGTCACTGACACCAATGCTGGGAGTTATTATGGTCACTGACACTAATGCTGGGGGTTATTATGGTCACTGACACCAATGCTGGGAGTTATTATGGTCACTGACACCAATGCTGGGAGTTATTATGGTCACTGACACTAATGCTGGGAGTTATTATGGTCACTGACACCAATGCTGGGAGTTATTATAGTCACTGACACCAATGCTGGGAGTTATTATGGTCACTGACACCAATGCTGGGAGTTATTATAGTCACTGACACCAATGCTGGGAGTTATTATAGTCACTGACACCAATGCTGGGAGTTATTATAGTCACTGACACCAATGCTGGGAGTTATTATGGTCACTGACACCAATGCTGGGAGTTATTATAGTCACTGACACCAATGCTGGGAGTTATTATGGTCACTGACACCAATGCTGGGAGTTATTATGGTCACTGACACCAATGCTGGGAGTTATTATGGTCACTGACACCAATGCTGGGAGTTATTATGGTCACTGACACCAATGCTGGGAGTTATTATAGTCACTGACACCAATGCTGGGAGTTATTATAGTCACTGACACCAATGCTGGGAGTTATTATAGTCACTGACACTAATGGGAGTTATTATGGTCACTGACACCAATGCTGGGAGTTATTATGGTCACTGACACTAATGCTGGGGGTTATTATAGTCACTGACACCAATGCTGGAAGTTATTATGGTCACTGACACCAATGCTGGGAGTTATTATGGTCACTGACACCAATGCTGGGAGTTATTATAGTCACTGACACCAATGCTGGGAGTTATTATAGTCACTGACACCAATGCTGGGAGTTATTATGGTCACTGACACCAATGCTGGGAGTTATTATGGTCACTGACACCAATGCTGGGAGTTATTATGGTCACTGACACCAATGCTGGGAGTTATTATGGTCACTGACACCAATGCTGGGAGTTATTATGGTCACTGACACCAATTCTGGGAGTTATTATAGTCACTGACACCAATGCTGGGAGTTATTATAGTCACTGACACCAATGCTGGGAGTTATTATGGTCACTGACACCAATGCTGGGAGTTATTATGGTCACTGACACCAATGCTGGGAGTTATTATGGTCACTGACACCAATGCTGGGAGTTATTATGGTCACTGACACCAATGCTGGGAGTTATTATAGTCACTGACACCAATGCTGGGAGTTATTATGGTCACTGACACCAATGCTGGGAGTTATTATAGTCACTGACACTAATGGGAGTTATTATGGTCACTGACACCAATGCTGGGAGTTATTATGGTCACTGACACCAATGCTGGGAGTTATTATGGTCACTGACACTAATGCTGGGAGTTATTATGGTCACTGACACCAATGCTGGGAGTTATTATAGTCACTGACACCAATGCTGGGAGTTATTATGGTCACTGACACCAATGCTGGGAGTTATTATGGTCACTGACACCAATGCTGGGAGTTATTATGGTCACTGACACTAATGCTGGGAGTTATTATGGTCACTGACACCAATGCTGGGAGTTATTATAGTCACTGACACCAATGCTGGGAGTTATTATAGTCACTGACACCAATGCTGGGAGTTATTATGGTCACTGACACCAATGCTGGGAGTTATTATGGTCACTGACACCAATGCTGGGGGTTATTATGGTCACTGACACCAATGCTGGGAGTTATTATGGTCACTGACACCAATGCTGGGAGTTATTATAGTCACTGACACTAATGCTGGGAGTTATTATGGTCACTGACACCAATGGGAGTTATTATGGTCACTGACACTAATGGGAGTTATTATGGTCACTGACACCAATGCTGGGAGTTATTATAGTCACTGACACCAATGCTGGGAGTTATTATGGTCACTGACACCAATGCTGGGAGTTATTATGGTCACTGACACCAATGCTGGGAGTTATTATAGTCACTGACACCAATGCTGGGAGTTATTATGGTCACTGACACCAATGCTGGGAGTTATTATGGTCACTGACACTAATGCTGGGAGTTATTATGGTCACTGACACCAATGCTGGGAGTTATTATGGTCACTGACACCAATGCTGGGAGTTATTATAGTCACTGACACTAATGCTGGGAGTTATTATGGTCACTGACACCAATGCTGGGAGTTATTATGGTCACTGACACCAATGCTGGGAGTTATTATGGTCACTGACACCAATGCTGGGAGTTATTATGGTCACTGACACCAATGCTGGGAGTTATTATGGTCACTGACACTAATGCTGGGAGTTATTATGGTCACTGACACCAATGCTGGGAGTTATTATGGTCACTGACACCAATGCTGGGAGTTATTATAGTCACTGACACCAATGCTGGGAGTTATTATGGTCACTGACACTAATGCTGGGAGTTATTATGGTCACTGACACCAATGCTGGGAGTTATTATGGTCACTGACACCAATGCTGGGAGTTATTATGGTCACTGACACCAATGCTGGGAGTTATTATGGTCACTGACACCAATACTGGGAGTTATTATGGTCACTGACACCAATGCTGGGAGTTATTATGGTCACTGACACCAATGCTGGGAGTTATTATAGTCACTGACACCAATGCTGGGAGTTATTATAGTCACTGACACTAATGCTGGGAGTTATTATGGTCACTGACACCAATGCTGGGAGTTATTATGGTCACTGACACCAATGCTGGGAGTTATTATGGTCACTGACACTAATGCTGGGGGTTATTATGGTCACTGACACCAATGCTGGGAGTTATTATGGTCACTGACACCAATGCTGGGGGTTATTATGGTCACTGACACTAATGCTGGGAGTTATTATGGTCACTGACACCAATGCTGGGAGTTATTATAGTCACTGACACCAATGCTGGGAGTTATTATAGTCACTGACACCAATGCTGGGAGTTATTATGGTCACTGACACCAATGCTGGGAGTTATTATGGTCACTGACACCAATGCTGGGAGTTATTATGGTCACTGACACCAATGCTGGGAGTTATTATGGTCACTGACACCAATGCTGGGAGTTATTATGGTCACTGGTCACTGACACCAATACTGGGAGTTATTATGGTCACTGACACCAATGCTGGGAGTTATTATAGTCACTGACACTAATGCTGGGAGTTATTATAGTCACTGACACCAATGCTGGGAGTTATTATGGTCACTGGTCACTGACACCAATACTGGGAGTTATTATGGTCACTGACACCAATGCTGGGAGTTATTATGGTCACTGACACCAATGCTGGGAGTTATTATGGTCACTGACACCAATGCTGGGAGTTATTATGGTCACTGACACCAATGCTGGGAGTTATTATGGTCACTGACACTAATGCTGGGAGTTATTATAGTCACTGACACCAATGCTGGGAGTTATTATGGTCACTGACACCAATACTGGGAGTTATTATAGTCACTGACACCAATGCTGGGAGTTATTATGGTCACTGACACCAATGCTGGGAGTTATTATGGTCACTGACACCAATACTGGGAGTTATTATGGTCACTGACACCAATGCTGGGAGTTATTATGGTCACTGACACCAATACTGGGAGTTATTATAGTCACTGACACCAATACTGGGAGTTATTATGGTCACTGACACCAATACTGGGAGTTATTATGGTCACTGACACCAATGCTGGGAGTTATTATGGTCACTGACACCAATGCTGGGAGTTATTATGGTCACTGACACCAATGCTGGGAGTTATTATAGTCACTGACACCAATGCTGGGGGTTATTATGGTCACTGACACCAATGCTGGGAGTTATTATAGTCACTGACACCAATGCTGGGAGTTATTATGGTCACTGACACCAATACTGGGAGTTATTATGGTCACTGACACCAATGCTGGGAGTTATTATGGTCACTGACACCAATGCTGGGAGTTATTATGGTCACTGACACCAATGCTGGGAGTTATTATAGTCACTGACACTAATGCTGGGAGTTATTATGGTCACTGACACCAATGCTGGGAGTTATTATGGTCACTGACACCAATGCTGGGGGTTATTATGGTCACTGACACCAATGCTGGGAGTTATTATAGTCACTGACACCAATGCTGGGAGTTATTATAGTCACTGACACCAATACTGGGAGTTATTATGGTCACTGACACCAATGCTGGGAGTTATTATGGTCACTGACACCAATACTGGGAGTTATTATGGTCACTGACACCAATGCTGGGAGTTATTATGGTCACTGACACCAATGCTGGGAGTTATTATGGTCACTGACACCAATGCTGGGAGTTATTATAGTCACTGACACTAATGCTGGGAGTTATTATGGTCACTGACACCAATGCTGGGAGTTATTATGGTCACTGACACCAATGCTGGGGGTTATTATGGTCACTGACACCAATGCTGGGAGTTATTATAGTCACTGACACCAATGCTGGGAGTTATTATAGTCACTGACACCAATACTGGGAGTTATTATGGTCACTGACACCAATGCTGGGAGTTATTATAGTCACTGACACCAATGCTGGGAGTTATTATAGTCACTGACACCAATGCTGGGAGTTATTATGGTCACTGACACCAATGCTGGGAGTTATTATAGTCACTGACACCAATGCTGGGAGTTATTATAGTCACTGACACCAATGCTGGGAGTTATTATGGTCACTGACACCAATGCTGGGAGTTATTATGGTCACTGACACCAATGCTGGGAGTTATTATAGTCACTGACACCAATGCTGGGAGTTATTATGGTCACTGGTCACTAATGCTGGGAGTTATTATAGTCACTGACACCAATGCTGGGAGTTATTATGGTCACTGACACCAATGCTGGGAGTTATTATGGTCACTGACACTAATGGGAGTTATTATGGTCACTGACACCAATGCTGGGAGTTATTATGGTCACTGACACCAATGCTGGGAGTTATTATGGTCACTGACACCAATGCTGGGAGTTATTATGGTCACTGACACCAATGCTGGGAGTTATTATGGTCACTGACACCAATGCTGGGAGTTATTATGGTCACTGACACCAATGCTGGGAGTTATTATGGTCACTGACACCAATGCTGGGAGTTATTATGGTCACTGACACCAATGTTGGGAGTTATTATGGTCACTGGTCACTGACACCAATACTGGGAGTTATTATGGTCACTGACACCAATACTGGGAGTTATTATGGTCACTGACACCAATGCTGGGAGTTATTATGGTCACTGACACCAATGCTGGGAGTTATTATAGTCACTGACACCAATGCTGGGAGTTATTATGGTCACTGACACCAATGCTGGGAGTTATTATAGTCACTGACACCAATGCTGGGAGTTATTATAGTCACTGACACCAATGCTGGGAGTTATTATGGTCACTGACACCAATACTGGGAGTTATTATGGTCACTGACACCAATGCTGGGAGTTATTACAGTCACTGACACCAATGCTGGGAGTTATTATAGTCACTGACACCAATGCTGGGAGTTATTATGGTCACTGACACCAATACTGGGAGTTATTATGGTCACTGACACCAATGCTGGGAGTTATTATGGTCACTGACACCAATGCTGGGAGTTATTATGGTCACTGACACCAATGCTGGGAGTTATTATAGTCACTGACACTAATGCTGGAGTTATTATGGTCACTGACACCAATGCTGGGAGTTATTATAGTCACTGACACCAATACTGGGAGTTATTATGGTCACTGACACCAATGCTGGGAGTTATTATGGTCACTGACACCAATGCTGGGAGTTATTATGGTCACTGACACCAATGCTGGGAGTTATTATGGTCACTGACACCAATGCTGGGAGTTATTATAGTCACTGACACTAATGCTGGGAGTTATTATGGTCACTGACACCAATGCTGGGAGTTATTATAGTCACTGACACCAATACTGGGAGTTATTATGGTCACTGACACCAATGCTGGGAGTTATTATGGTCACTGACACCAATGCTGGGAGTTATTATGGTCACTGACACCAATGCTGGGAGTTATTATAGTCACTGACACCAATGCTGGGAGTTATTATAGTCACTGACACCAATACTGGGAGTTATTATAGTCACTGACACCAATGCTGGGAGTTATTATGGTCACTGACACCAATGCTGGGAGTTATTATGGTCACTGACACCAATGCTGGGAGTTATTATAGTCACTGACACCAATGCTGGGAGTTATTATGGTCACTGACACTAATGATGGGAGTTATTATGGTCACTGACACCAATGCTGGGAGTTATTATAGTCACTGACACCAATGCTGGGAGTTATTATGGTCACTGACACCAATGCTGGGAGTTATTATGGTCACTGACACCAATGCTGGGAGTTATTATAGTCACTGACACCAATGCTGGGAGTTATTATGGTCACTGACACCAATGCTGGGAGTTATTATGGTCACTGACACCAATACTGGGAGTTATTATGGTCACTGACACCAATGCTGGGAGTTATTATGGTCACTGACACCAATGCTGGGAGTTATTATGGTCACTGACACCAA
Source organism: Lithobates septentrionalis (assembly GCA_037952835.1). Classification (NCBI taxonomy): domain Eukaryota; kingdom Metazoa; phylum Chordata; class Amphibia; order Anura; family Ranidae; genus Lithobates; species Lithobates septentrionalis. Next base: position 40,723 of record JBBDGP010004990.1, read on the forward strand.
TGCTGGGAGTTATTATGGTCACTGACACCAATGCTGGGAGTTATTATAGTCACTGACACTAATGCTGGGAGTTATTATGGTCACTGACACCAATGCTGGGAGTTATTATAGTCACTGACACTAATGGGAGTTATTATGGTCACTGACACCAATGCTGGGAGTTATTATGGTCACTGACACCAATGCTGGGAGTTATTATAGTCACTGACACCAATGCTGGGAGTTATTATGGTCACTGACACTAATGCTGGGAGTTATTATAGTCACTGACACTAATGGGAGTTATTATGGTCACTGACACCAATGCTGGGAGTTATTATGGTCACTGACACCAATGCTGGGAGTTATTATGGTCACTGACACCAATGCTGGGAGTTATTATGGTCACTGACACCAATGCTGGGAGTTATTATAGTCACTGACACCAATGCTGGGAGTTATATAGTCACTGACACTAATGCTGGAGTTATTATGGTCACTGACACCAATGCTGGGAGTTATTATAGTCACTGACACCAATGCTGGGAGTTATTATAGTCACTGACACCAATGCTGGGAGTTATTATGGTCACTGACACCAATGCTGGGAGTTATTATAGTCACTGACACCAATGCTGGGAGTTATTATAGTCACTGACACTAATGCTGGGAGTTATTATAGTCACTGACACCAATGCTGGGAGTTATTATGGTCACTGACACCAATGCTGGGAGTTATTATGGTCACTGACACCAATGCTGGGAGTTATTATGGTCACTGACACTAATGCTGGGAGTTATTATGGTCACTGACACCAATGCTGGGAGTTATTATAGTCACTGACACCAATGCTGGGAGTTATTATGGTCACTGACACCAATGCTGGGAGTTATTATGGTCACTGACACCAATGCTGGGAGTTATTATGGTCACTGACACCAATGCTGGGAGTTATTATGGTCACTGACACCAATGCTGGGAGTTATTATGGTCACTGACACCAATGCTGGGAGTTATTATAGTCACTGGACACCAATGCTGGGAGTTATTATAGTCACTGACACCAATGCTGGGAGTTATTATAGTCACTGACACCAATGCTGGGAGTTATTATGGTCACTGACACTAATGCTGGGAGTTATTATGGTCACTGACACCAATGCTGGGAGTTATTATAGGTCACTGACACCAATGCTGGGAGTTATTATGGTCACTGACACCAATGCTGGGAGTTATTATAGTCACTGACACCAATGCTGGGAGTTATTATAGGTCACTGACACCAATGCTGGGAGTTATTATAGTCACTGACACCAATGCTGGGAGTTATTATAGTCACTGACACCAATGCTGGGAGTTATTATAGTCACTGACACCAATGCTGGGAGTTATTATGGTCACTGACACCAATGCTGGGAGTTATTATGGTCACTGACACTAATGGGAGTTATTATGGTCACTGACACCAATGCTGGGAGTTATTATGGTCACTGACACCAATGCTGGGAGTTATTATGGTCACTGACACCAATGCTGGGAGTTATTATAGTCACTGACACCAATGCTGGGAGTTATTATGGTCACTGACACCAATGCTGGGAGTTATTATAGTCACTGACACCAATGCTGGGAGTTATTATGGTCACTGACACCAATGCTGGGAGTTATTATGGTCACTGACACTAATGGGAGTTATTATGGTCACTGACACCAATGCTGGGAGTTATTATGGTCACTGACACTAATGGGAGTTATTATAGTCACTGACACCAATGCTGGGAGTTATTATAGTCACTGACACCAATGCTGGGAGTTATTATGGTCACTGACACCAATGCTGGGAGTTATTATGGTCACTGACACCAATGCTGGGAGTTATTATAGTCACTGACACCAATGCTGGGAGTTATTATGGTCACTGACACCAATGCTGGGAGTTATTATGGTCACTGACACCAATGCTGGGAGTTATTATAGTCACTGACACCAATGCTGGGAGTTATTATAGTCACTGACACTAATGGGAGTTATTATGGTCACTGACACCAATGCTGGAGTTATTATAGTCACTGACACCAATGCTGGGAGTTATTATGGTCACTGACACCAATGCTGGGAGTTATTATGGTCACTGACACCAATGCTGGGAGTTATTATGGTCACTGACACCAATGCTGGGAGTTATTATGGTCACTGACACCAATGCTGGGAGTTATTATAGTCACTGACACCAATGCTGGGAGTTATTATAGTCACTGACACTAATGCTGGGAGTTATTATGGTCACTGACACCAATGCTGGGAGTTATTATAGTCACTGACACCAATGCTGGGAGTTATTATGGTCACTGACACCAATGCTGGGAGTTATTATAGTCACTGACACCAATGCTGGGAGTTATTATAGTCACTGACACCAATGCTGGGAGTTATTATGGTCACTGACACCAATGCTGGGAGTTATTATGGTCACTGACACCAATGCTGGGAGTTATTATGGTCACTGACACCAATTCTGGGAGTTATTATAGTCACTGACACCAATGCTGGGAGTTATTATAGTCACTGACACCAATGCTGGGAGTTATTATGGTCACTGACACCAATGAGTTATTATGGTCACTGACACCAATGCTGGGAGTTATTATGGTCACTGACACCAATGCTGGGAGTTATTATAGTCACTGACACCAATGCTGGGAGTTATTATGGTCACTGACACCAATGCTGGGAGTTATTATAGTCACTGACACCAATGCTGGGAGTTATTATGGTCACTGACACCAATGCTGGGAGTTATTATAGTCACTGACACCAATGCTGGGAGTTATTATAGTCACTGACACCAATGCTGGGAGTTATTATAGTCACTGACACCAATGCTGGGAGTTATTATGGTCACTGACACCAATGCTGGGAGTTATTATGGTCACTGACACCAATGCTGGGAGTTATTATAGTCACTGACACCAATGCTGGGAGTTATTATAGTCACTGACACCAATGCTGGGAGTTATTATAGTCACTGACACCAATGCTGGGAGTTATTATGGTCACTGACACCAATGCTGGGAGTTATTATAGGTCACTGACACCAATGCTGGGAGTTATTATGGTCACTGACACCAATGCTGGGAGTTATTATGGTCACTGACACCAATGCTGGGAGTTATTATGGTCACTGACACCAATGCTGGGAGTTATTATAGTCACTGACACCAATGCTGGGAGTTATTATAGTCACTGACACCAATGCTGGGAGTTATTATGGTCACTGACACCAATGCTGGGAGTTATTATAGTCACTGACACCAATGCTGGGAGTTATTATGGTCACTGACACCAATGCTGGGAGTTATTATGGTCACTGACACCAATGCTGGGAGTTATTATAGTCACTGACACCAATGCTGGGAGTTATTATGGTCACTGACACCAATGCTGGGAGTTATTATAGTCACTGACACCAATGCTGGGAGTTATTATAGTCACTGACACCAATGCTGGGAGTTATTATAGTCACTGACACCAATGCTGGGAGTTATTATAGTCACTGACACCAATGCTGGGAGTTATTATGGTCACTGACACCAATGCTGGGAGTTATTATAGTCACTGACACCAATGCTGGGAGTTATTATGGTCACTGACACCAATGCTGGGAGTTATTATGGTCACTGACACCAATGCTGGGAGTTATTATGGTCACTGACACCAATGCTGGGAGTTATTATGGTCACTGACACCAATGCTGGGAGTTATTATGGTCACTGACACCAATGCTGGGAGTTATTATAGTCACTGACACCAATGCTGGGAGTTATTATAGTCACTGACACCAATGCTGGGAGTTATTATAGTCACTGACACCAATGCTGGGAGTTATTATGGTCACTGACACCAATGCTGGGAGTTATTATGGTCACTGACACCAATGCTGGAGTTATTATAGTCACTGACACCAATGCTGGGAGTTATTATAGTCACTGACACCAATGCTGGGAGTTATTATAGTCACTGACACCAATGCTGGGAGTTATTATAGTCACTGACACCAATGCTGGGAGTTATTATAGTCACTGACACCAATGCTGGGAGTTATTATGGTCACTGACACCAATGCTGGGGGTTATTATGGTCACTGACACCAATGCTGGGAGTTATTATAGTCACTGACACCAATGCTGGGAGTTATTATAGTCACTGACACCAATGCTGGGAGTTATTATGGTCACTGACACCAATGCTGGGAGTTATTATGGTCACTGACACCAATGCTGGGAGTTATTATGGTCACTGACACCAATGCTGGGAGTTATTATGGTCACTGGTCACTAATGCTGGGAGTTATTATAGTCACTGACACCAATGCTGGGAGTTATTATGGTCACTGACACCAATGCTGGGAGTTATTATGGTCACTGACACCAATGCTGGGAGTTATTATGGTCACTGACACCAATGCTGGGAGTTATTATGGTCACTGACACCAATACTGGGAGTTATTATGGTCACTGACACCAATGCTGGGAGTTATTATGGTCACTGACACCAATGCTGGGAGTTATTATGGTCACTGACACCAATGCTGGGAGTTATTATAGTCACTGACACCAATGCTGGGAGTTATTATGGTCACTGACACCAATGCTGGGAGTTATTATAGTCACTGACACCAATGCTGGGAGTTATTATGGTCACTGACACTAATGATGGGAGTTATTATGGTCACTGACACCAATGCTGGGAGTTATTATAGTCACTGACACCAATGCTGGGAGTTATTATGGTCACTGACACCAATGCTGGGAGTTATTATGGTCACTGACACCAATGCTGGGAGTTATTATAGTCACTGACACCAATGCTGGGAGTTATTATGGTCACTGACACCAATGCTGGGAGTTATTATGGTCACTGACACCAATACTGGGAGTTATTATGGTCACTGACACCAATGCTGGGAGTTATTATGGTCACTGACACCAATGCTGGGAGTTATTATGGTCACTGACACCAATGCTGGGAGTTATTATGGTCACTGACACCAATGCTGGGAGTTATTATAGTCACTGACACCAATGCTGGGAGTTATTATGGTCACTGACACCAATGCTGGGAGTTATTATGGTCACTGACACTAATGCTGGGAGTTATTATGGTCACTGACACCAATGCTGGGAGTTATTATGGTCACTGACACCAATGCTGGGAGTTATTATGGTCACTGACACCAATGCTGGGAGTTATTATGGTCACTGACACCAATGCTGGGAGTTATTATGGTCACTGACACCAATGCTGGGAGTTATTATGGTCACTGACACCAATGCTGGGAGTTATTATAGTCACTGACACCAATGCTGGGAGTTATTATAGTCACTGACACTAATGGGAGTTATTATGGTCACTGACACCAATGCTGGGAGTTATTATGGTCACTGACACCAATGCTGGGAGTTATTATGGTCACTGACACCAATGCTGGGAGTTATTATGGTCACTGACACCAATGCTGGGAGTTATTATAGTCACTGACACCAATGCTGGGAGTTATTATGGTCACTGACACCAATGCTGGGAGTTATTATGGTCACTGACACCAATGCTGGGAGTTATTATAGTCACTGACACCAATGCTGGGAGTTATTATAGTCACTGACACCAATGCTGGGAGTTATTATGGTCACTGACACCAATGCTGGGAGTTATTATGGTCACTGACACCAATGCTGGGAGTTATTATGGTCACTGACACCAATGCTGGGAGTTATTATGGTCACTGACACCAATGCTGGGAGTTATTATGGTCACTGACACTAATGGGAGTTATTATAGTCACTGACACCAATGCTGGGAGTTATTATGGTCACTGACACCAATGCTGGGAGTTATTATGGTCACTGACACCAATGCTGGGAGTTATTATGGTCACTGACACCAATGCTGGGAGTTATTATGGTCACTGACACTAATGGGAGTTATTATAGTCACTGACACCAATGCTGGGAGTTATTATGGTCACTGACACCAATGCTGGGAGTTATTATGGTCACTGACACCAATGCTGGGAGTTATTATGGTCACTGACACCAATGCTGGGAGTTATTATGGTCACTGACACTAATGCTGGGAGTTATTATGGTCACTGACACCAATGCTGGGAGTTATTATAGTCACTGACACCAATGCTGGGAGTTATTATGGTCACTGACACCAATGCTGGGAGTTATTATGGTCACTGACACCAATGCTGGGAGTTATTATGGTCACTGACACCAATGCTGGGAGTTATTATGGTCACTGACACCAATGCTGGGAGTTATTATGGTCACTGACACTAATGCTGGGAGTTATTATGGTCACTGACACCAATGCTGGGAGTTATTATAGTCACTGACACCAATGCTGGGAGTTATTATAGTCACTGACACCAATGCTGGGAGTTATTATGGTCACTGACACTAATGCTGGGAGTTATTATGGTCACTGACACCAATGCTGGGAGTTATTATGGTCACTGACACCAATGCTGGGAGTTATTATAGTCACTGACACCAATGCTGGGAGTTATTATAGTCACTGACACCAATGCTGGGAGTTATTATGGTCACTGACACCAATGCTGGGAGTTATTATAGTCACTGACACCAATGCTGGGAGTTATTATGGTCACTGACACTAATGCTGGGGGTTATTATGGTCACTGACACCAATGCTGGGAGTTATTATGGTCACTGACACCAATGCTGGGAGTTATTATGGTCACTGACACCAATGCTGGGAGTTATTATGGTCACTGACACCAATGCTGGGAGTTATTATAGTCACTGACACCAATGCTGGGAGTTATTATGGTCACTGACACCAATGCTGGGAGTTATTATGGTCACTGACACCAATGCTGGGAGTTATTATAGTCACTGACACCAATGCTGGGAGTTATTATGGTCACTGACACCAATGCTGGGAGTTATTATAGTCACTGACACCAATGCTGGGAGTTATTATGGTCACTGGTCACTAATGCTGGGAGTTATTATAGTCACTGACACCAATGCTGGGAGTTATTATAGTCACTGACACCAATGCTGGGAGTTATTATGGTCACTGACACTAATGGGAGTTATTATGGTCACTGACACCAATGCTGGGAGTTATTATGGTCACTGACACCAATGCTGGGAGTTATTATGGTCACTGACACCAATGCTGGGAGTTATTATGGTCACTGACACTAATGCTGGGAGTTATTATAGTCACTGACACCAATGCTGGGAGTTATTATGGTCACTGACACCAATGCTGGGAGTTATTATGGTCACTGACACTAATGGGAGTTATTATGGTCACTGACACCAATGCTGGGAGTTATTATGGTCACTGACACTAATGGGAGTTATTATGGTCACTGACACCAATGCTGGGAGTTATTATGGTCACTGACACTAATGGGAGTTATTATAGTCACTGACACCAATGCTGGGAGTTATTATGGTCACTGACACCAATGCTGGGAGTTATTATAGTCACTGACACCAATGCTGGGAGTTATTATGGTCACTGACACCAATGCTGGGAGTTATTATGGTCACTGACACCAATGCTGGGAGTTATTATAGTCACTGACACCAATGCTGGGGGTTATTATGGTCACTGACACCAATGCTGGGGGTTATTATGGTCACTGACACCAATGCTGGGAGTTATTATGGTCACTGACACCAATGCTGGGAGTTATTATAGTCACTGACACCAATACTGGGAGTTATTATGGTCACTGACACCAATGCTGGGAGTTATTATGGTCACTGACACTAATGCTGGGAGTTATTATGGTCACTGACACCAATGCTGGGAGTTATTATAGTCACTGACACCAATGCTGGGAGTTATTATGGTCACTGACACCAATGCTGGGAGTTATTATGGTCACTGACACCAATGCTGGGAGTTATTATGGTCACTGACACCAATGCTGGGAGTTATTATAGTCACTGACACCAATGCTGGGAGTTATTATGGTCACTGACACTAATGATGGGAGTTATTATGGTCACTGACACCAATGCTGGGAGTTATTATAGTCACTGACACCAATGCTGGGAGTTATTATGGTCACTGACACCAATGCTGGGAGTTATTATGGTCACTGACACCAATGCTGGGAGTTATTATGGTCACTGACACCAATGCTGGGAGTTATTATGGTCACTGACACTAATGGGAGTTATTATGGTCACTGACACCAATGCTGGGAGTTATTATGGTCACTGACACCAATGCTGGGAGTTATTATGGTCACTGACACTAATGCTGGGGGTTATTATGGTCACTGACACCAATGCTGGGAGTTATTATGGTCACTGACACCAATGCTGGGAGTTATTATGGTCACTGACACCAATGCTGGGAGTTATTATAGTCACTGACACCAATGCTGGGAGTTATTATGGTCACTGACACCAATGCTGGGAGTTATTATGGTCACTGACACCAATGCTGGGAGTTATTATGGTCACTGACACCAATGCTGGGAGTTATTATAGTCACTGACACCAATGCTGGGAGTTATTATAGTCACTGACACTAATGGGAGTTATTATGGTCACTGACACCAATGCTGGGAGTTATTATAGTCACTGACACCAATGCTGGGAGTTATTATGGTCACTGACACCAATGCTGGGAGTTATTATGGTCACTGACACCAATGCTGGGAGTTATTATGGTCACTGACACCAATGCTGGGAGTTATTATGGTCACTGACACCAATGCTGGGAGTTATTATAGTCACTGACACCAATGCTGGGAGTTATTATAGTCACTGACACCAATACTGGGAGTTATTATGGTCACTGACACCAATGCTGGGAGTTATTATGGTCACTGACACCAATGCTGGGAGTTATTATGGTCACTGACACTAATGCTGGGAGTTATTATGGTCACTGACACCAATGCTGGGAGTTATTATAGTCACTGACACCAATGCTGGGAGTTATTATGGTCACTGACACCAATGCTGGGAGTTATTATGGTCACTGACACCAATGCTGGGAGTTATTATGGTCACTGACACCAATGCTGGGAGTTATTATAGTCACTGACACCAATGCTGGGAGTTATTATGGTCACTGACACTAATGATGGGAGTTATTATGGTCACTGACACCAATGCTGGGAGTTATTATAGTCACTGACACCAATGCTGGGAGTTATTATGGTCACTGACACCAATGCTGGGAGTTATTATGGTCACTGACACCAATGCTGGGAGTTATTATGGTCACTGACACCAATGCTGGGAGTTATTATGGTCACTGACACTAATGGGAGTTATTATGGTCACTGACACCAATGCTGGGAGTTATTATGGTCACTGACACCAATGCTGGGAGTTATTATGGTCACTGACACTAATGCTGGGGGTTATTATGGTCACTGACACCAATGCTGGGAGTTATTATGGTCACTGACACCAATGCTGGGAGTTATTATGGTCACTGACACCAATGCTGGGAGTTATTATAGTCACTGACACCAATGCTGGGAGTTATTATGGTCACTGACACCAATGCTGGGAGTTATTATGGTCACTGACACCAATGCTGGGAGTTATTATGGTCACTGACACCAATGCTGGGAGTTATTATAGTCACTGACACCAATGCTGGGAGTTATTATAGTCACTGACACTAATGGGAGTTATTATGGTCACTGACACCAATGCTGGGAGTTATTATAGTCACTGACACCAATGCTGGGAGTTATTATGGTCACTGACACCAATGCTGGGAGTTATTATGGTCACTGACACCAATGCTGGGAGTTATTATGGTCACTGACACCAATGCTGGGAGTTATTATGGTCACTGACACCAATGCTGGGAGTTATTATAGTCACTGACACCAATGCTGGGAGTTATTATAGTCACTGACACCAATGCTGGGAGTTATTATGGTCACTGACACCAATGCTGGGAGTTATTATGGTCACTGACACCAATGCTGGGAGTTATTATAGTCACTGACACCAATGCTGGGAGTTATTATAGTCACTGACACTAATGCTGGGAGTTATTATAGTCACTGACACCAATGCTGGGAGTTATTATGGTCACTGACACCAATGCTGGGAGTTATTATGGTCACTGACACCAATGCTGGGAGTTATTATGGTCACTGACACTAATGCTGGGAGTTATTATGGTCACTGACACCAATGCTGGGAGTTATTATAGTCACTGACACCAATGCTGGGAGTTATTATGGTCACTGACACCAATGCTGGGAGTTATTATAGTCACTGACACCAATGCTGGGAGTTATTATGGTCACTGACACCAATGCTGGGAGTTATTATGGTCACTGACACCAATGCTGGGAGTTATTATGGTCACTGACACTAATGGGAGTTATTATGGTCACTGACACCAATGCTGGGAGTTATTATGGTCACTGACACTAATGGGAGTTATTATAGTCACTGACACCAATGCTGGGAGTTATTATAGTCACTGACACCAATGCTGGGAGTTATTATAGTCACTGACACCAATGCTGGGAGTTATTATAGTCACTGACACCAATGCTGGGAGTTATTATGGTCACTGACACCAATGCTGGGAGTTATTATGGTCACTGACACTAATGGGAGTTATTATGGTCACTGACACCAATGCTGGGAGATATTATGGTCACTGACACCAATGCTGGGAGTTATTATGGTCACTGACACCAATGCTGGGAGTTATTATGGTCACTGACACCAATGCTGGGAGTTATTATGGTCACTGACACCAATGCTGGGAGTTATTATGGTCACTGACACCAATTCTGGGAGTTATTATAGTCACTGACACCAATGCTGGGAGTTATTATGGTCACTGACACCAATGCTGGGAGTTATTATAGTCACTGACACCAATGCTGGGAGTTATTATAGTCACTGACACCAATGCTGGGAGTTATTATAGTCACTGACACCAATGCTGGGGGTTATTATGGTCACTGACACCAATGCTGGGAGTTATTATAGTCACTGACACCAATGCTGGGAGTTATTATAGTCACTGACACCAATGCTGGGAGTTATTATGGTCACTGACACCAATGCTGGGAGTTATTATGGTCACTGACACCAATGCTGGGAGTTATTATGGTCACTGACACCAATGCTGGGAGTTATTATGGTCACTGACACCAATGCTGGGAGTTATTATGGTCACTGACACTAATGCTGGGAGTTATTATGGTCACTGACACTAATGCTGGGAGTTATTATAGTCACTGACACCAATGCTGGGAGTTATTATAGTCACTGACACCAATGCTGGGAGTTATTATAGTCACTGACACCAATGCTGGGAGTTATTATGGTCACTGACACCAATGCTGGGAGTTATTATAGTCACTGACACTAATGGGAGTTATTATAGTCACTGACACCAATACTGGGAGTTATTATAGTCACTGACACCAATGCTGGGAGTTATTATGGTCACTGACACCAATGCTGGGAGTTATTATGGTCACTGACACCAATGCTGGGAGTTATTATGGTCACTGACACCAATGCTGGGAGTTATTATAGTCACTGACACCAATGCTGGGAGTTATTATGGTCACTGACACCAATGCTGGGAGTTATTATAGTCACTGACACCAATGCTGGGAGTTATTATGGTCACTGACACTAATGCTGGGGGTTATTATGGTCACTGACACCAATGCTGGGAGTTATTATGGTCACTGACACCAATGCTGGGAGTTATTATAGTCACTGACACCAATGCTGGGAGTTATTATGGTCACTAACACCAATGCTGGGAGTTATTATGGTCACTGACACCAATGCTGGGAGTTATTATAGTCACTGACACCAATGCTGGGGGTTATTATGGTCACTGACACCAATGCTGGGGGTTATTATGGTCACTGACACCAATGCTGGGAGTTATTATGGTCACTGACACTAATGCTGGGAGTTATTATGGTCACTGACACCAATGCTGGGAGTTATTATGGTCACTGACACCAATGCTGGGAGTTATTATAGTCACTGACACCAATGCTGGGAGTTATTATGGTCACTGACACCAATGCTGGGAGTTATTATGGTCACTGACACTAATGCTGGGGGTTATTATGGTCACTGACACCAATGCTGGGAGTTATTATAGTCACTGACACCAATGCTGGGAGTTATTATAGTCACTGACACCAATGCTGGGAGTTATTATGGTCACTGACACCAATGCTGGGAGTTATTATAGTCACTGACACTAATGCTGGGAGTTATTATGGTCACTGACACCAATGCTGGGAGTTATTATGGTCACTGACACAATGCTGGGGGTTATTATGGTCACTGACACCAATGCTGGGAGTTATTATAGTCACTGACACCAATACTGGGAGTTATTATGGTCACTGACACCAATGCTGGGAGTTATTATGGTCACTGACACCAATGCTGGGAGTTATTATGGTCACTGACACCAATGCTGGGAGTTATTATAGTCACTGACACCAATGCTGGGAGTTATTATGGTCACTGGTCACTAATGCTGGGAGTTATTATAGTCACTGACACCAATGCTGGGAGTTATTATGGTCACTGACACCAATGCTGGGAGTTATTATGGTCACTGACACCAATGCTGGGAGTTATTATAGTCACTGACACCAATGCTGGGAGTTATTATGGTCACTGACACTAATGATGGGAGTTATTATGGTCACTGACACCAATGCTGGGAGTTATTATAGTCACTGACACCAATGCTGGGAGTTATTATGGTCACTGACACCAATGCTGGGAGTTATTATAGTCACTGACACCAATGCTGGGAGTTATTATAGTCACTGACACCAATGCTGGGAGTTATTATGGTCACTGACACCAATGCTGGGAGTTATTATAGTCACTGACACCAATGCTGGGAGTTATTATAGTCACTGACACCAATGCTGGGAGTTATTATGGTCACTGACACCAATGCTGGGAGTTATTATAGTCACTGACACCAATGCTGGGAGTTATTATGGTCACTGACACTAATGCTGGGGGTTATTATGGTCACTGACACCAATGCTGGGAGTTATTATGGTCACTGACACCAATGCTGGGAGTTATTATGGTCACTGACACTAATGCTGGGGGTTATTATGGTCACTGACACCAATGCTGGGAGTTATTATGGTCACTGACACCAATGCTGGGAGTTATTATGGTCACTGACACCAATGCTGGGAGTTATTATGGTCACTGACACCAATGCTGGGAGTTATTATGGTCACTGACACTAATGGGAGTTATTATGGTCACTGACACCAATGCTGGGAGTTATTATGGTCACTGACACCAATGCTGGGAGTTATTATAGTCACTGACACCAATGCTGGGGGTTATTATGGTCACTGACACTAATGGGAGTTATTATGGTCACTGACACCAATGCTGGGAGTTATTATGGTCACTGACACCAATGCTGGGAGTTATTATGGTCACTGACACTAATGCTGGGGGTTATTATGGTCACTGACACCAATGCTGGGAGTTATTATGGTCACTGACACCAATGCTGGGAGTTATTATAGTCACTGACACCAATGCTGGGAGTTATTATAGTCACTGACACCAATGCTGGGGGTTATTATGGTCACTGACACCAATGCTGGGGGTTATTATGGTCACTGACACCAATGCTGGGAGTTATTATAGTCACTGACACCAATGCTGGGAGTTATTATGGTCACTGACACTAATGCTGGGGGTTATTATGGTCACTGACACCAATGCTGGGAGTTATTATAGTCACTGACACCAATGCTGGGAGTTATTATGGTCACTGACACCAATGCTGGGAGTTATTATAGTCACTGACACCAATGCTGGGAGTTATTATGGTCACTGGTCACTAATGCTGGAGTTATTATAGTCACTGACACCAATGCTGGGAGTTATTATGGTCACTGACACCAATGCTGGGAGTTATTATAGTCACTGACACCAATGCTGGGAGTTATTATAGTCACTGACACCAATGCTGGGAGTTATTATAGTCACTGACACTAATGCTGGGAGTTATTATGGTCACTGACACCAATGCTGGGAGTTATTATGGTCACTGACACCAATGCTGGGAGTTATTATGGTCACTGACACCAATGCTGGGAGTTATTATAGTCACTGACACCAATGCTGGGAGTTATTATAGTCACTGACACCAATGCTGGGAGTTATTATGGTCACTGACACCAATGCTGGGAGTTATTATAGTCACTGACACCAATGCTGGGAGTTATTATAGTCACTGACACCAATGCTGGGAGTTATTATGGTCACTGACACTAATGCTGGGGGTTATTATGGTCACTGACACCAATGCTGGGAGTTATTATGGTCACTGACACCAATGCTGGGAGTTATTATGGTCACTGACACCAATGCTGGGAGTTATTATGGTCACTGACACCAATGCTGGGAGTTATTATGGTCACTGACACCAATGCTGGGAGTTATTATAGTCACTGACACCAATGCTGGGAGTTATTATAGTCACTGACACCAATGCTGGGAGTTATTATGGTCACTGACACCAATGCTGGGAGTTATTATGGTCACTGACACCAATGCTGGGAGTTATTATGGTCACTGACACCAATGCTGGGAGTTATTATGGTCACTGACACCAATGCTGGGAGTTATTATAGTCACTGACACCAATGCTGGGAGTTATTATGGTCACTGACACCAATGCTGGGAGTTATTATGGTCACTGACACCAATGCTGGGAGTTATTATAGTAC
>JBBDGP010004991.1:0-40300 GCA_037952835.1 Lithobates septentrionalis
GAGTGTGCTCTAGCAGCTCTTGCTGGGCACTCATTTGGGTGCTGTTACTATTAAAGCCATCTCCCTCCCAAGCAATGTGATGGGCATCATTTGATTGCTTTTAATCCTTTTGGCTGATGTATGTAAGTCCTGATGGTTGTCAACAGAAGTCATTTGTTCTATTAAAAAATTTCTGAAACGCGTTGGGTTTCCTCCATGTATGTTCTGCCATGGTGTTCCTGGATTCTGTAGAACTGTATGCACTTATTTAATATTCTACCATGTTGGCTTGACTCCACACTGGCCTTCAACCATTTGTAATTTATTTTTATTTTTTTTCTAATAAAATTTGTACTTTTTTTATCAATATTATTTTTTGAGAATTTATATTGCATTGTATTTTGATGATACATCATAGGCCGTAAAAGTCCCATTAGGGGTTATTGCTCTTTCCATTTAATTGGAGATGTTGGCCTGACCACTCTTACCGACCATACCGGTCTCTTCTTTCTACCTTCGGGAGGGCAGAGGCAGGACTTGGCTTCAGGCTCTCCTATCCCACCGACCATGTCATCCTATCACCAGAGCAGGGGGCGGGAGGAGCTGCAGGCCTGGATCATACCAACAGGCGGGTGATTACCCACTTGTTAATGTGAAAAAGACTCTCTCTCCCCGTGTGGATCTGAAGCTCCTCCCGCCCCCTGCTCTGCTGATAGGACGACGTCGTGGGTGGGAGAGGCTGGAGAGGAGACGCAGGCATTGGCCATACTGCAGGTGGTGACCCTGGTCACTGCTTGCCTCCTGCTGTGCCGCCTGGTCATCAACACTCTTGTTATGATATGTCCGGTGTGCCCTGTGGCCAGTCCGGGCCTGGAGGGGGGGGGATGTACATGGTTTGGTTTAATTCTTGGATAAATATGTAAAACTCCAACTTGATGTAAATCTTGTGTGGGTCTTCACTGTATGTGATGCCTGAGTTTACAGACTGAAAACCATACTCTCCCTGTGCGGCTGAATCTTCTCAAAGCTGGGATTGAATGGCTGAATGTGGCTCCCACTAGTGGTCTGTCCACAGATCTCCTATAGAACAAGAGAATGGAAAACCTGTGAAATGCATACAAGTAGGTTTAGACTGGATGGAAAGCCAAAAACGTGTTTCTAGTTTTGGATGGAGTGGGGGAAGAAACGCCTGTTGGGTTTTCCTGCTATATGTGGCTACTTTGGAGAGATTTACACTTCCTTCCTGTCCTGCTCACCACGTTGTACTGGACAGGAAGTGAGGGAAATATACCAGTATGAATGAGGTGCTGGGTTAGACTAATCCAGTAGTTAATGATTGGAGATCAATCAAGGTGACCCAGGATGTAGTGCCAATGGGAGGGCCACCCTCAACGAACTGCCCCACTCAAAACGAGACCCAGAGTTTGGGGTCAAAGTGCAAAAATTCTGAGCGCACCCCCCTGTCCCAGGGGCTCCCCAATTATAAGCAGTGACCACCCAAAGTGAGCACACTTGGCACATGACATTGGCTCTCCTAAGGATGCATGTGGCAGGCAGGAGTTAAGGCCCATCCACCAATGTAGGCATTACGCTGGTGGGAAACAGACTAGTATTGGCATAAACCTTAAAACATCCAACGTGTTCCAGATGCTTGAAGATCTCCTTCAGGGCTTCTTCATGGTTGTGTATCCATCCCTGTATGATGATGTCCTGAAGAAGCACCCAAAACATGTTGGAGGTTTTCCGTTCATATTATAAAATGACATTCCTAGGATTCCGGACCATTAGATCTAGAGTTGCACCGATGACACTTTTTTAGGACCGAGTACAAGTACTGATACTTTTTTCAAGTACTCACCAATGCCGGGGGGAGTGGACGGTGTCAGGGGTTTGTTTTTTTTTTTTTGTTTGTTTTTTTTTTTAATGAAGGTTTGTCTCAAATAAAAAGGGGACTTTTTTTTTTTTTTTTTTTAATCGGCCCTGTTGGTGGGGAGGGGGGGGGGGGGTGCCTTTGGTGAGATATCAGGGGTCTAAACAGACCCTGAGATCTCCTATTTGAGACACGGAAAGGGACTAGTCCCTTTCTCAGCAGCCTCAGCTGCACTGAAGATGAATGGACAGGAGACAGAGGCTCCTGTCCATTCATAAACGTGGACATCGTAGACCGTTTACAATGCTCATCTATGAATGGACAGTCGGTGATCACTGACTGTGCATTCGGAAAAGGAAGGAGCCGGTAAATGACAGATTTACCAGCTCCTTCTTTCCCGCTCTCCATCCTGACAGATCTGGGAGGGGGGAAATGCCAGAGGACGGGGAAGGGAGGAGGACACCTGAAGCCAGAGGAGGACACGCGGGGACAGTCAGGTAATCTGTGCGGTGGGGGGCGGTACAAGCACCGATTTATTTTATTTATTTTTATTTTTTTCAATAAAGCAGCTGACAGCCGCAGGAGGGAGAGGAGGAGAAGCGGCTGTCAGCTGCTTTATTAAAGGGCTATATGGGGGGATTGGTGTTTGTAACTGCCCCTGCACCGATCATCTGTGAGGCTCCCTCCCCCCCCTCCCCCCTTACACTGTACAACAGGAATCAGATCAAGTATCAGTGCAACCCTAATTAGATCTTTGTTCTGGGGCACGCTTGGATCCCAAACTGAGTCCTGTTTTTTAAGAGGCTGAAGGCAGTCTCTCACCGGAGCCACGGCACCCTGAAACAATGATTGTCATCACCACCATTTCTGGCTGTTGGGAGGTAGACCCTGACTTCCTGCCTGGGAAAATGTCAGCAGGACAGGAAGTGAGGGAAAAGCTCTCTCAGCGGAGTCCCAGATAACAAAAACTTAGATGGGTTCCATCACTATCCCCCACCCCAAACCAAAACTAAGTTTTGGCTGGACATGCACTTGAAGGGAACTCTTAGATTTCGGAATGTGACCAGTGGAAGTTTACTTCCCTGTCCTTAGACCTTTTCCAATGGACTCCGTCTTGTGTGGTTTGAATATTGAAAGCCGCATGTAAGGAGGGTTCTTTAAAAAGTTTCCGCACTTTTTTTTTTTTTTTTAACAAAATTGTATTTATAAAAGTGCAGAAACTTTTTGTAGACCTCTCGTAGAATTCTATGCCGCATGTATGTGAGCAGAAGATTTTATTTTGGGGTGGGGGTCCAGCTTTCCACACTTTGGCTCCCATTATTGGAGCTTGGCCTTTCATGAGAGGTCACCTACCTTCTTACCAGGTTGAGGAGCAAGCTATGGAGTTGGATACCCACCAAGGACCATGCCTATTGTACAGCAAATGCCAAGATTTCAGACAAACTACAGTGAAGAAATGTTTACATGGATGTTTTATGGTGTTTATTTTTTTTTTCAGTCTTTATGTACAATACGAGAAGATTTTTATATCGGCAGATTTAAATCAAGAAAGCAGTTCAATCAAATTTTCGAGGGACAGTCTGAACTGTCGTCTTCGCTTTAGCAGTCTATTTTCTTAGTGGTTTGTGACCCTTTGGCTGCAAACTGTCTATTTTATAAATCCCACTTTAAGGGTCACTTCCTGGCGTGGCTCCCATTGGGCTTGCCGGTCTCCCAAGTTTGGACCCCACTATGACTTCTGTTGATTGGTAGGTGTGTAAGGAAAGTCCGGTAGCAGATCTTGCCGGCAGAGTGTGGACCAGCACGGGGTGAGGTAGGACCGGCATGCCTTCGCTTAAAACAATTGGAGTGCAGCAAGGACTGATAAAGCGGAGGACACCATAGTGACTGAGGTCTTGAAGCTGTGGCCTGAGCTCCTCGAATTGCAGTGGTTCTTATTCTGACCGATGCAGGAAGCGTATGCCATGACGTGAGGTATATAATTCTGCTCATGGACGCCGTGCAGGAGATGAGCCATTGGCCCCTTGGCAAATACGGCAACGTCTTCTCCGCCGTGGGTTTCTTGCTTCAGAGGAACAGCAGACTGAGCCTGGTAGCTGGGATGAGCTGTAAGACAATGAAATGTACATATTGGCCTACCGTCTTCAACAGGGGTCCCAACTTTCTAAACAAAGAGCCAGTTTACTATTCTTCCTACTTTAGAGGTGCCAGACTGTGGCCAGTGGGAGTAAAAAATGAGTTGGCATTAGTAACCATACCCCATCCTTGGTGTCAGTGGGAGGAATGGTGCCCCAAGGGCCAGATAAAGGCAAGCAAAGGGCTGCAGTTGGAGACCACCGAATTGGAAGATGTAGGGGATCCTATAGGATTTTGAGACCCTGTCACCAATGTAGCTGTTCAAATGTGTTTAATGCACTTCCATATCTCACTCACTTGACTATCTATACATTTGTTCAGGGCAGGGACTCAAGTAGTGGAATGCTGTATCTCTGGTGTAGGTGAATGTTCTATTGAGGTGTAAAGATATGAGATGCTGAAGGGGACCTTCTAATACGCGTTGATTTTTAAAATTGAACTTCAGAATTGTACAAGAGTCCCAAGTATTTTTAAGAACTCGGGGAAGCCAGGCGACTAGTCTTTTCAGGAGGTCTGCAGTGGTGGCTCCATGTCTTGGAATACCGCAGTTCACCAAGCACAGAAATTTCCTGTTTGCGGCCTGTGAGTTCTATAAAATGTATGTAGTCATGTAATCCTATCCATGAATTTGAGCTTGCCTTGTCTTTCTATGCGAATGTTGAAGGCCATGGAGATCAGAGCTTGGTTCAATAAACCTGGTATAGTGGCCTTTTTCTAATGGGTGATATTGGGGCGCTCCCTTCCAACACTGCCTGGCTTTACTCACCGTAGTCCACAGTGGAGACGTTCTCCCTGCTTCCATTCACTAGTTTGTAGCCGGGGCCGTTCCCGTAGAGGATGGATGTGAAAGGTTTATTGTCGAGGTCGCTTAGTGCTGGAGCCATACCTGAAATAGACGGAATTGAGGGGTCGTTATTTATTCCCTGAAGATAACTCCAGAATGTTCCTGCTGTATACCGTCACCTGTCTATTAAAAAGATACAAACTATCCATTCAGCAGCCGCCTATTATGAGACTATATGTGGTCAAGGATCTTTTTGTACCAAAATTGTAAAGAAAGCCTACTGTAAGTTGAGAAAATGGGGAAGTTTTAGAAAATATTACAAAATGTTTAATGAGCGACATATACAGGGGTGAGATGTTTAAGTTGGTTAAATTACTTGGCTAGCCAGGGTATCCTCCTGGATAGATGTAGAAATTTGAGTAGAGTACAAAGTTGGGACTTTAAATATGCACTCGGAAGCCATTAGAAGAAACTTTTCTCCCCTCGTCTTTCAGGACAGCACCTGGAGAGAGAGCGCAGCTCCACCCACTTTTCCCAGGAAACACTGCAGTCAGTTTTTTCTTTAAAGACCGGACACTTCCACCATGGCCTCAGTTGTAGTGTTTCCTCCGCCATGGTGGAAGCGCTGCAGGGACCCAGGGGTGTGCTGCGCTGTCTCCAGGTGGAGAGAGTTGGGGCATACCGGTATTCTGTTTTGTTTTTTGGCAGGCCAGCCCAGCTTCCTCCCTTCACGTGCGGGGGTTGCTCCGGCGTCCTCCTCTCTTCATACCCGGCGAGGGTCAGGCTGCGGGGGGTCCCAGTCCCTTTAGACCGGCGGCTGGCTTGGAAGGAGCGGCGTCTCCTCTTCAACCCCATTGCACAGCCTTCCGGGTTCCGGTGGCGAGCGCGTCACTACGGCCAGGGGCGGGACCTCCAGCGGCGCGACGCGGCTTCCGGTTCCGGCCGCTGGAACGCAGGAGGGGAGGGCAGGTCTCTTCCGGCTGACGTCATTTCCGGCCCTCGCAGCGGCGTGTGGACCGGGAAAGTTTAAAAGACAAGCACCAAACGCCATTGCAAATCCTGTCAATATGGAGGAGGAACAATCGGTGGTGGCAGGAGCAGGAGCCACACAAGTCAGCCAGGCCCAGGTAAGCGGGGACAGCGTGTCTCTGTAACTTACTCGATGGGCATGTTTTAGTTCCCTCTTTTGGTAAATGTTTTAAAGAGCCTGCAGCATTCTTCCTGGGTATTGAAGCAGGAAGTAAATGTGTTTAAGATTGTGAAGTAAATCTGTGGGGGGATTTACTGGCTGAGTGAAGGAGGGGGTTAAAGTGTTAGCTCTCCACTCTTTTTCAGCATGCTGTTTATAGGTGTTTTCTGTTTGTGTATTTCAGAAGGCAAAAGCAAAGACCAAGCATTCGTCTTTTCCTGTTAAAAGAAAATGCCCATCTTGTAAAAATGTGCTTAAAGAGTCTTGGGCAAAGGTGTTATGCAAGGGGTGCATTGCAGACTTAGTTAAGGAGGAAACCACTCCTAGTGTACCTGTGGTTCAGCAGGACTTACTGAGCTCATTTAGAAAGGATTTGGCGGAGACCTTTGATTCATTTAAATCCTATCTTGACAAACGTCCAGCCGCAGGCAGCTCAGTACCTCGTTCCCAGTCTTCTGTTTCCGCATATAGGGGTGACAGTGACTCGGAGGAGGAAAATCGTAGCGTGGCTACGGAATCAGAGGAAGAAGCAGATGAAGAGAAAGAATCTTCTTCTTCTTCTTCTCGATATAAGTTATCTCTAGAGGAGGTGGATGATCTACTAAAAACTATCCACACTACTCTTAATATTACAGAGGACAAGGCCCAGCTGTCGTTACACGATAAGATGTTTCAAGGCATGGGTGAGGTGAAACACAGGATGTTTCCGGTGCACAAGTTTCTGTCAGAAACAGTTAAAAGAGAATGGAAGGACCCAGAGAGGGCCCCCTTCTTTTCTAGATCCCTCAAACGCAGGTTTCCCTTTGAGGAAGATAGCGCACAGGTCTGGAACAAAAAACCTAGACTGGATGCGGCCTTCTCGCAGGTGTCGAGAAACACTGACCTCGCGTTTGAGGACATGGGTATCCTCAAGGACCCCATGGACAAGAGGGCGGACTCCCTGCTAAAGAAAGCCTGGGATTCCACCCTAGCAAATTTAAAGCCAGCTATGGCATCAACAGTGGTAGCCAGAAACCTGGAGCACTGGTTGGAACAGCTAAAGAGTCATATCGAGGCAGGTACACCTCGTAAGGATCTTTTGGAGACCTTACCAGTGCTTATGAAAGCCGTTGGATATATAGCAGATGCTTCGGCCGAATCAGTTAGGATGTCGGCCAGATCTTCTGCCCTAATCAACTCAACGCGCAGGGCTCTGTGGGTCAAGACTTGGACCGGGGACACAGCCTCTAAAGCTAAGTTATGCGGTTTACCCTTTGAGGGGGATTTGGTTTTTGGCCCAGGTCTTGAAGCCATTCTTGAGAGAACGGCTGACAAAAAGAAAGCCTTTCCCATTAAGAAAAAGGTGGTTCCTCAGGGCAACAAAAATTTTCGTCCTTTTCGGAAAACCACAGACTCAAAGGAGACAGGATATAAAAGACCTTGGAGGTCTCAGAGAGGCAGGGGCAAGTCAGGGGTACTCTTTCGCCCCCCTACCCCAAATACTAAGAGTCAGTGACGGTCCCCTGTCGGTGGGAGCAAGGTTACAAACCTTCTTCCCACAGTGGCAGAGGATAACAGACAGTCCGTTTATCCTAAAAACTATAAGGGAGGGTTACGGACTGGAGTTTGCCCAACCCCCTCCGGTTCGGTTTTATTTAACTCAGGCTCCCACAGATCCGGAGAAGCTTACGGCTATGTCAGCAATTCTGCAGGAGTTAATTCAGCAGAAGGTGGTAGTAAATGTTCCCCCCAACGAGGTAGAACAGGGGTGCTATTCACATGTCTTCCTGGTGAAGAAACCTTCAGGCAAGTTCAGGTTGATCCTGAACTTGAAGATACTCAACAGAGCGGTCAGGTACAAAAGGTTCAAGATGGATACGATCTTTTCGGTAAAGGGTCTCCTGACCCCAGACTGCTTTATGGTATCCATAGACCTAAGAGATGCATATCTCCATGTGCCTATAGCACCAGCATCACAGAAGCACCTCAGATTTGCGATCAGGATAGGGGGATCTGTCCTACATCTGCAATTCAGAGCTCTCCCCTTCGGGCTGTCATCCTCTCCGAGGATATTTACAAAAATTTTGGCGGAGGCCTTAGCCCCTCTCAGAATAGAAGGAATTTCGATTGTCCCATATCTAGACGATCTGCTAATATTTGCCAAATCAAGGCACATATTGGAGAGAGATCTACAAAGGACGAGGAGGCATCTGGAGAGCCTAGGGTGGTTAATAAACGAGGAAAAATCGAACCTGATCCCATCACAGGCAATAACCTTTCTAGGTTACACTATCGACTCCATACAGGGAAAAATGTATCTCCCAGAGGAGAAGATAGTAAAGCTTCAGAACGCTGTAAAAAAGGCCCAGACAAACCTGCCAATTTCTATCAGGGCAGTGATGTCTGTTTTAGGGCTCCTTACTGCAGCAATACCTGCAGTACAGTGGGCACGGTTGCATGCAAGGGAACTTCAACAGACAATCTTGAAAAGTTGGTCTTATGGAGAGTCCCTAGAAAAGATGATAACGATATCTCCCCGAGTTCAGAGGAAGCTTTGGTGGTGGAGGAGCTACTCCAATCTGAACAAGGGCCTGCTCTGGTTTTTTCCCCAGGAGAGGAGATTAACAACAGATGCGAGTTCCTGGGGGTGGGGAGCCCACCTGGAAGGACAGATGACTCAAGGCAATTGGACAAGAAGGGAAGCCAGGAGATCCTCCAATTGGAGGGAATTAAGGGCTATTCTCCTAGGGCTATGGGCTTTCGAGGAAATAGTCCGGGGGCATCATGTTCAGGTGCTATCAGACAATGCCACAGCAGTGGCATATGTTACAAGACAGGGGGGCACGAGAAGCAAGGTCTTACTAGCCTTGTCAGTTCAGTTGCTATCCTGGGCGGAAGGCAATGTAAAGTCCCTAACAGCTGTACATCTAAAAGGAGAGCTGAATCTAGTGGCAGACTTTCTAAGCAGAGAAAGGATACTAGAGGCAGAATGGAGTCTGAACAAGGAGGTATTCCAGGAATTGACAGAGAAATGGGGAATTCCTCAGATAGACCTGTTCGCATCCCACAAGAATGCAAAGGTGAGAGCCTATTACTCGCTAAACAGGCAAGATCAGGCGAAAGGTTTGGATGCGCTGGCACAGCCATGGAACTTCCACTTGTGCTACGCCTTTCCCCCCTTTCAAATGATCCCTTGGGTGTTGAAAAAACTACAGCGAGAGACCACAAGTTTAATCCTAGTGGCTCCTTTTTGGCCCAAGAGACCCTGGTTTGCAACCATACAGAGATTGGCAGTGGAACCACATTGGGTTCTTCCACTTCGAAAGGATCTGCTATCCCAGGGACCCCTTCAGCATCCAAATGTCAATCAGCTCAGGCTGACAGGTTGGTTACTGAGGAGCAGTTGCTAAAGAGAAGGGGCTTCTCAGATAAGCTGGTATCAACCCTGTTAAATAGCCGAAAGAAGGTTACCAGGGGTATTTATTTTAAGACATGGAAGCGGTTTAATTCCTGGTGCATGACTAAAAAATGTTCACCACAGGAGTTGCCCTCAATTTTAGAGTTTCTCAATGAGGGTATGGAGATGGGGCTGGCAGCCAGTACCCTGAAGGTTCAGGTAGCTGCCTTGTCGGTGTTTCTTGAGAGAAAGTTATCTCAAGAACCATTTATAGTGAGATTTTTCAAAGCATTAGCCAGGCTTAGGCCGGTACCTTTCAAATCCTTTCCGAAATGGGATTTATCTCTGGTGCTACAAGGGTTGATCAGATCACCTTTTGAACCACCACAGGAAGCAACTTTAAAAGTATGGACGCTTAAACTGGTTCTTTTGGTGGCAGTTACCTCAGCCAGAAGAATTAGTGAGTTACAGGCTCTATCTATAGTAGAACCCTTTTGTTTGATATTTTCGGACCGGGTAGTGCTGAAAACTGACCCGGGTTTTTTGCCAAAGGTCGCAACCTTTTTTCATAGGACACAAGAGATAGTTTTACCTACTTTTTGTCCTACACCATCCAACTCTAAAGAGGAGGCTTTTCATACCCTGGATGTGAGGAGATGTTTACTCCATTATTTAGAGATTACGAGAGAGTTTAGGAAGACAAATTCTCTTTTTATTCTTTTTTCTGGATCACGCAAGGGTCATTGTGCTTCTAAAAGCACTATAGGCAGATGGCTTAGAATGGCGATCAGTGAAGCCTACAGGGCCGCAGGGGCTGATCCTCCCACAGGGGTAATGGCCCATTCAACAAGGGCAGTAGCAACGTCCTGGGCAGAAAGAGCGGGGGCTTCTCCAGGCCGGATCTGTAAAGCGGCCACGTGGACAAGTTTCTCCACCTTCACCCGCCACTACAGGTTGGACTTGCTATCAGCAGCGGATCAATCGTTTGGCAGGAAGGTCCTGCAGGCGGTGGTCCCACCCTAGAGTAAGTACTCTTTTATCATCTCCAGGTGCTGTCCTGAAAGACGAGGGGAGAAAAACCCTAGTTAGACTTACCGGTAACGGTATTTCTACGAGTCTTTCAGGACAGCACCGATGACCCGCCCTAAATGGTTTATAAAAATGTGGTGTTATTGCTATGTTCTGCTTATCTAATTTCAGCATGGCTGGAGGTACTCTATGAACAACTGAGGCCATGGTGGAAGTGTCCGGTCTTTAAAGAAAAAACTGACTGCAGTGTTTCCTGGGAAAAGTGGGTGGAGCTGCGCTCTCTCTCCAGGTGCTGTCCTGAAAGACTCGTAGAAATACCGTTACCGGTAAGTCTAACTAGGGTTTTTTTTTTTTTGTATAAAAACACAATTTTAATACAAAATCTCATTAAAAAAGATCCAACATATCATATAATCAATCTAGGTTACAGTGCAGATTGGTTATTTCCATTGCTGTCACGTGTCCTTTTGTGGGTCTACGCGTTTCATGGGACCAACTACTTCCTGTTTGTGTATATATACGGTTTTATCTGATTGCTCTTTATTATTCCCGTCTCACCTAATTCTCCGTTTTTTCTTATGCTGAACATATGAGGTGGATAATTTCTCAATTATTTTGTAATATTCCCTCTTGTTTCTTTAGACTTTGTCTTTTGCGCTTTTTGTTTTTGTGCAATCTGTCCTTAAATGGCTACTACTGGTCCTGAAGAAGTGGGTGGTCTTGCGAAAAGCGTAGACCCGCAAAAGGACATGTGACAGCAATGGACATGTGAACCAATCTTCACTGTAACCTAGATTGCATGGATTTTATGATCCTATGTTGAATCTATTTAAAAGATTCTATAATAAAATAGTTTTTTTCAATTAATCTTTTTCAAAAAAGTTTGACTTCTAAAGGCTACCGATGGTATATTTAAAGTCCCAGCTCTTTACTTTACTCAGTTTCATTACAAAATGTTTCTTTTTTTGTATTTTTTTGTATTTTTTTTTTTTAAATGTTAAAATTGAATAAATTTGTAACTTGCCGAAAATGGAGTTTCCCCGATGGGTGTATCCTCCGAATGTGAAGACGTGGGAGTGGTCAGCGGTGACGACGGTCAGTGTGTCCTCAGTGGAGGTCATCTCCCCTGCCAGACCAATTGCAATGTCCATCTGTATGGCCTCGTGTAGAGCGTGCTTGGCTTTTCCTTCATGGTGTCCATGGTCTATACGTCCACCTGATCAGCAAAGGAGCACAATCACATTCAGAACATTTTTACTGGCAGTCCTCGGTGTTGCTTGCCTCCTGACTATACCATGTAATATTTCCTGGGGGTATTCAGACCTTAAAAGATATTGGGGAAAGTTCTGCAACATAGTATATTCTGTTTTTCTTAAATTACATTTCATACTTGGTGGCTGTAAATTTTTTCCCCCTAAGCGATGCTCTTGGGTATCTGAGAGGTATACAATGGTCTAGTCAGGGGTGACTCGACGCCTGTGGGGTTGGCGTGCTTGATCTTGGGTCCAAGGCAGTCTTCAAACTGCGGCCCTTGAGGCACTATTCTGCCAACTAACCTCAAAGGGGCACCATTTTTCCTGCTGACACGGACAATGGGGCACTATTCCTCTCAATGACGCCAACAATAGGGAATTGTTCCTCCTCCCCTAATACCAAATGTGGCGATTGGTTGCTCCCACTGATGCCAGGAAAATTTCCACTCCTGCTGACCACAGTCCAGCCTCCCCATAAAGTTTGAAAGACCATAAACTGGCCTTTTTTGTTTAAAAAAATTTGGAGACCCCTGGTCTAAGATTGTAGGTTGGAGGAGTCTTCCCATCTGGGAGATTGCTACAGGATGCCTACTAATGCAAGTATTCTCTACATCAGGGGTCTCGACTTTCAAAACAAAGGGCCAGTTTACTGTCCTTCACTCTTTAGGAGGTGGTCGGACTGTAGCTTGTGGGAGTAGAAAATGCCTTGGCATCATTGGAAATAAACCATGCCATAGGCTTGGCGGTCAGTAGGAATAAAAAAATTACATCATTGGTGTCAGTGGGAGGAATGGTGCCCCATCATTGGTGTCAATGGGAGGAATGGTGCCCCATCGTTGGTGTCAGTGGGAGGAATGGTGCCCAATCGGCCGCATAAAGGCAAGCAAAGGGCCACATCCAGCCCTCCGGCTGCAATTTGGAGACCCCTGCTTTAAAATTGAGGCACCCATTCCTGTCCTCCCACTTAGGAGGGAGGTGTTGAGTAACTGGTGGAGGGAGAACTTACCAGAGGGACCTTCTAGGTTCTCCTGCCTTAGGAAGTAATTGCCAAGATACCCCTTGCATCTATAGAGCCAATCTGAGTTTGGTGTTTTTTTTTTTTTTTTTAATATAAAGGCCAGCTTGGTCTGAGCTGGGACTGCATATGTTTTTTGTTCCTCACCCGTCTTCCCACTAACTCCTGTCCTACAACTGACTGGTCCCAGAGGCATTCACCAACACCCTGAGAAAGAACGAGCCCTGGGGTGGATGGGCCTGGACACCAGGTGGGGTGGGACATCATGGTGTGGCCTCTTGTATCATCTGAAGGTCACGTGCGCTGACCTCGGGATGGCTAGCACCACAAATGTCGTCGGAAACTAGAAAAAAGCTGATTTCACTTTATTTTTTTATTTTTTTTGTTTTTCACCTGTCAAAATATGGAAGAAATGATCAAAGATGTTGCCTGGAGCAGCTTTATAAACCGGCAGCTTTTCCATATCCACCGTGACACGAGCACAATGTCAGTTTTGATGTGGACCTCTGTCTGCATACAGGTGTCTTTGTACAAACAAGAGCCAGGATTCTCTGCCTCCCTGGATTTCAAGAGTATTTAGAAAGGCTTTAGATCAGTCTGCGTCTTTCCTTTTTGATTTTTGGTTTTCTTTTTGTTCGTGTCAAAGATTTAAGGAATCCGCCCAGAACACAAACCGTCTATATATACTGCGCCCAGAACACAAACCGTCTATATATACTGCGCCCAGAACACAAACCGTCTATATATACTGCGCCCAGAACACAAACCGTCTATATATACTGCGCCCAGAACACAAACCGTCTATATATACTGCGCCCAGAACACAAACCGTCTATATATACTGCGCCCAGAACACAAACCGTCTATATATACTGCGCCCAGAACACAAACCGTCTATATATACTGCGCCCAGAACACAAACCGCCTATATATACTGCGCCCAGAACACAAACCGTCTATATATACTGCGCCCAGAACACAAACCGTCTATATATACTGCGCCCAGAACACAAACCGTCTATATATACTGCGCCCAGAACACAAACCGTCTATATATACTGCGCCCAGAACACAAACCGTCTATATATACTGCGCCCAGAACACAAACCGTCTATATATACTGCGCCCAGAACACAAACCGTCTATATATACTGCTCTCCCCTCTGTTGTGGGTAAGCAGGAATGACGCCATAGCATAGGTGTGTAGAGTGATTTATGGGAGCGTAGACCTTCACTCCCAGCTTTGTGAAGATTTTCCCAGACCTATAACAGACGAAACTTACCCTCCACCAGGAGAAAGAATCCATTGGGGTTTTTCTTTAGAATATTGATGGCCACCTTCACCATCTCCACCAGGGAGGGGTCTGTACTTGTGTTCCTGTCCAGTTCATACACCAGATCGCCGGGTTCAAAGAGACCTGGAAGAATAGAGATAAAATGGCTGAGCTACTCACAGGAAGTTCACGTTTAATATTTTCCAGCAGAGGCATAACTAGAACCTTCAAGGCCTTGGTGCAAGAAAACAGGGAGGACCCCCTGACCCCGGACCCCCAGCCAGGGCTCTTCCTACTGATCCCAGGGCCCGTTACTCCTGTTGCGGGACCATTTCACATGTTTTGCAGTGTCCTGGGGCACCCCCACAGTGGCGGAACACCGGGGCTCGGTCTCAAGTGCGACCTTTGCAACCCTGGTAGTTCTACCAATAGTGTCAGAAGTTTTTTGTATTTTTAAATACATTTTTCCCCTTTTTTTTTTTTTTTTTTTTTTTTTTTTTTTTTTAATTTGGACAATTTTTTTATATTTTTTTTTTTTTTTTTGGAGCCCCATTGGGGGGGCTTTGAAATATCAGGGGTGTTGTGTAAATTTTATGAAGATATATTTAATATGTATTGTCATAGTGTCTCCCAGTGTTGGTTCTCCCCAACCCGCTCTAAAGAGCTGACTGGGGCAGACTGACGCTGGTTGAGATCCGTTTGGTAGTGGAAAGCTCCTTGGGGATGTAGAGAAGGGTTTGCAGAGTGGGGATATGTCCGTTAGCGAAGGGCCGGTGTGCGATGCACAGAACGATCGTCTGGGGGGGAATGTGTTCGCTTTGCATAGGTTTAGCGGATGTGCACTTGTCACCCCTGTGTGCCTGATCCAACAAATTTTGGGGGGGCCGTGGCGTACACCTGCATTTACCATTTACTATGCTTCAGTTATGAATGGACAGAGTCAGAGTGATTGGTACGGATCACTGACACTATTCATTCAGAAAAGGAAGGGGACAGTAAATGACATGTGTATTGGTACCTTCCCCGCTCTCCATCCTAACAAAGCAGGGGGGGGGGGCAGCACAGAGGGGGACCAGGGGCAGCTTGAAAGTGAACTGGATAGGAGATGCGGCACATGGAAGAACTGGTCCCCCTCCATTTTCCTCCTGCAGCTGCTAAAGGCCTGTGAGAGGAAGAGGAGAAGCAGGCTTTCAGTGGCTGCAGGATGAAAATGGTGGGGATCAATTACTTCATATGCTCCCCCTCCTATCCAGGTGTAGAACAAGGGAGCCACGCGGGCCCTTTGGAGCATGAGACCAGGTTGCAGTTGTGACCCCTGTAGGTATGCCCTAGTTTTCCAGTATATTTTCAGGATGTATCTGTAGGCCCAGCCCTACAAACGCCCAACATTGCTACAGACTTTCCAAATGTTCCTCATGATTTGGCATAATTACATTATTGTGTAACTCTTTTATGAATGTCTGAAGCTAGGTGTGTTTTGTTAAAGTAACTCGAAGTATAAATGGGTACGTTTGACGTGTCACAATATAGAGCAACTGTATTCTTCAAAAGCCATCCCTGAGCTCCAGTCATCAATAACAGCAATGTCTACTTTAGAGGTGTCCAATTCCATGTCATTGAGGGCCACATCAGCGTTATGGTTGCCCTCAAAAGGCCGGTTGCATCTGTAAGAATAGATGTCCAGAGCAGCCAACCCCCCCTTACATCCAATGTCAAGAGCCCCCGCCCCATCAGAATTCACAAGTTCCCCAACCTTCCTTGAATCACAGTGCACCCCCCCACCCCCCCCTGATCTTGTGCTGCTCCCAAAAATTGGCTGGGAAGCCTTGCAAGTTTTGATTGGAGGAGGGCTGGAGTTGGCTGCCGGAGTCTTTTGAATGCTGAGAACGGGCTATGTGGAGACAAGGGGATGTTGTGGCTGCACAGAGAGGCGCAGGATCTGTAGGAGGTGTTCTGTCCTCTCTGCTGCCGACTGCTGAGACGGGCAGAGAAGAACCTCACTGCAGCAGCATGCAGAAGTGCAGGATCTGGTGGAGTTCTGTCCTCTCTGCTGCCGACTACAGAGACGGCAGATATGAGAGGTGTGCCGCAGCCCACGGGCCTTTTGGTTGATACATGTGGTCTACTGGCTCCTAAACTGGGCTGACTGAGTAAGCTGTACTGCGATTCTCCCACTCTGCCCTCTTGCATGCTAAGCATCAGAAAATTTGCCTTTGGCCAATGCAAGGGAAGGGCCGGCTTAGAGCCTCCGCACAGTGGCCACTGGTGTTGTCGGATACGTATAAAGCTGGAAACTTTTGTATTTCCCCCAGGACCGTTTTAACATATTCCACAAAACAGTGACACAACTTACCCAGGACGTAGTCAACCTCTTCTGGTTTCAGCCCCATCAGCTGATCTCTGTTCCATACGTAACGTGCGATCTGTGAATAGACAAAGGAGCCAGTCTGATACCAGTCTTGATTGGCACCTTTTTGACAAACCCAGTAACCTGTCTTTTGTGTTATAGGAGGTTGGTAGATGTCAGACGGGGGGGTTATCGTGCTGTTATGTGCTCCATTCACTTATTCAGGCCTGTGTTATATGAACACCTCATTGGAACACTCAGCAGACCTGATTATTCTCTAAAGTGGCCATTCACAGCCAGGGTATCTGTGAAACATTCGGGTTCCTCCAGAGGTTGCTATGAGTTCTTCAGCTGATGGCTGTTTGACCATCTGTTGGTGTCTGCATAGTTCTGGGTCCAGTGGCACTTGGCATAGCCAACCGCATGACATCAATGATCCTTTTTAGCTGTGGGATTCTGCCAAACCACTTTAAGAGGGCATTCTTTCCACTGACCAGAAATGGAAGGCATTTTCCCAATAACCCCCAGTGAATTTACTTCTGTTAAGGTTCCCAGAGACCTCAAGTTCAGAGGCTGATCTAAAGCCCTGGACCATGACAAGTTTGAAAGGGTGTGTGTGTATATGTGTGTGTGTGTATACAGTGGGGACGGAAAGTATTCAGACCCCCTTAAATTTTTCACTCTTTGTTATATTGCAGCCATTTGCTAAAATAATTTCAGTTCTTTTTTTTCCTCATTAATGTAGCACCCCATATTGTACACACAGCCCCCCATAGTGTACACACAGCCCCCCATAGTGTACACACAGCCCCCCCATAGTGTACACACAGCCCCCCCATAGTGTACACACAGCCCCCCCATAGTGTACACACAGCCCCCCCATAGTGTACACACAGCCCCCCCATAGTGTACACACAGCCCCCCCATAGTGTACACACAGCCCCCCCATAGTGTACACACAGCCCCCCCATAGTGTACACACAGTCCCCCATATTGACAGAAAAACACAGAATTGTTGAAATTTTTGAAGATTTATTAAAAAAGAAAAACTGAAATATCACATGGTCCTAAGTATTCAGACCCTTTGCTCAGTATTTAGTAGAAGCCCCTTTTGATGAGTCTTTTTGGGAAAGATACAACAAGTTTTTCACACCTGGATTTGGGGATCCTCTGCCATTCCTCCTTGCAGATCCTCTCCAGTTCTGTCAGGGGGGATGGTAAACGTTGGTGGATGGCCATTTTTAGGTCTCTCCAGAGATGCTCAATTGGGTTTAAGTCAGGGCTCTGGCTGGGCCATTCAAGAACAGTCACGGAGTTGTTGTGAAGCCACTCCTTTGTTATTTTAGCTGTGTGCTTAGGGTCATTGTCTTGTTGGGAGGTAAACCTTCGGCCCAGTCTCAGGTCCTGAGCACTCTGGAGAAGGTTTTCGTCCAGGATATCCCTGTACTTGGCCACATTCATCTTTCCCTCGATTGCAACCAGTCGTCCTGTCCCTGCAGCTGAAAAACACCCCCACACCATGATGCTGCCACCACCATGTTTCACAGTTGGGACTGTATTGGACAGGTGATGAGCAGTGCCTGGTTTTCTCCACACACAGCGCTTAGAATTAAGTCCAAAAAGTTCTATCTTGGTCTCCTCAGACCAGAGAATCTTATTTCTCACCATCTTGGAGTCCTTCAGGTGTTTTTTTTAGCAAACTCCATGCGGCTTTCATGTGTCTTGCACTGAGGAGAGGCTTCCGTCGGGCCACTCTGCCATAAAGCCCCGACTGGTGGAGGGCCGCAGTGATGGTTGACTTTCTACAACTTTCTCCCATCCCCCGACTGCATCTCTGGAGCTCAGCCACAGTGATCTTTGGGTGCTTCTTTACCTCTCTCACCAAGGCTCTTCTCCCCCGATAGCTCAGTTTGACCGGACGGCCAGCTCTAGGAAGGGTTCTGGTCGTCCCAAACGTCTTCCATTTAAGGATTATGGAGGCCACTTTGTGCTCTTAGGAACCTTAAGTGCAGCAGACATTTTTTGTAACCTTGGCCAGATCTGTGCCTTGCCACAATTCTGTCTCTGAGCTCTTCAGGCAGTTCCTTTTGACCTCATGATTCTCATTTGCTCTGACATGCACTGTGAGCTGTAAGGTCTTATATATGTGGCTTTCCTAATCAAGTCCAATCAGTATAATAAAACACAGCTGGACTCAAATGAAGGTGTAGAACCATCTCAAGGATGATCAGAAGAAATGGACAGCACCTGAGTTATATATATGAGAGTCACAGCAAAGGGTCTGAATACTTAGGAGCATGTGATATTTCAGGTTTTCTTTTTTAATAAATCTGCAAAAATGTCAACAATTCTGTGTTTTTCTGTCAATATGGGGTGCTGTGTGTACAATATGGGGGGCTGTGTGTACAATATGGGGGGGCTGTGTGTACAATATGGGGGGGCTGTGTACAATATGGGGGGGCTGTGTGTACAATATGGGGTGCTGTGTGTACAATATGGGGGGCTGTGTGTACAATATGGGGGGCTGTGTGTACAATATGGGGGGCTGTGTGTACAATATGGGGGGCTGTGTGTACAATATGGGGGGCTGTGTGTACAATATGGGGGGCTGTGTGTACAATATGAGGCGCTGTGTGTACAATATGAGGCGCTGTGTGTACAATATGGGGGGCTGTGTGTACAATATGGGGTGCTGTGTGTACAATATGGGGGGCTGTGTGTACAATATGGGGGGCTGTGTGTACAATATGGGGGGCTGTGTGTACAATATGGGGGGCTGTGTGTAAATTAATGAGGGAAAAAATGAACTTAAATGATTTTAGCAAATGGCTGCAATATAACAAAGAGTGAGAAATTTAAGGGGGTCTGAATACTTTCCGCCCCCACTGTATATGTGTATTATACATACACACCCTTTAAAACTATTTAATGGCCTTTGATTCACATCTCGCTGCCATGTTGCAGTCTGTGGGTCTTAAGTGGTCCTCCAATGGCGCTAATGAGAAATTGACTTCCTTGCCTACATGGAGACATGTCACGGTCACTTTTAAAACTGCCTGACCTAAACTCCAAAGCTAAACCTCTCTATATGTTGGACTTCTGTTGTCTCCAACTGCCCAGTAAGGTTCCTGCTGATTTATGACATTTATGAAATACTTCTCACATGGTTTTTCCTGCTCTCATAGCCAGGCAGGATCATCGCAATGTTTTCAGGCTTTCCATGTCCGCAGTATGGAGAATTGGAGCCTGTGGCTTGCCGGATTCCTCTGGCAACCTGCTTGGTACAAGGCGTTCTCTGGCGGGAATAGTGTATAATGGCTAGGCCAAAAAGCAATACAACTCTCCTACCACACAAGACAAACCTTTCCTGTATGTTGTCTGCAGGGCTGAAGATGATCGGAGTGACCGACAACTAGATGGAGCATAGACCGGACAAAGAAACGATATCTGCTGTATTTGAAACTGGTAAGAACTTGACCTGGTGGATGTTTAATGTAGACTAGCTGGTAAGGTTTATAGTTCACCATAGGGCTTTAGTAGAAGGGTTGCTGGAAATGCCATTGATTTTTGACCTCCTGGAGGCCTACCGTGGTCATTTCCACCTTTTTAATACGAAGTGGGACTCATAACTCACCTTATTAGGTGGCTTATTTTCCAGCCAGATCTTGGTCAGGTTTAGCCCATCCAGCCTTGTCCCATTTGCCTTCTCCTCTTTGGGGTACTCGATATCAGAGGTGTTTTTAGGGAACATGTATTTTCTTCCCCCTCCCATGATGACCTAAAACAGGAGAAACTTTAGTGCTGAGAAAACACGATTGTCATCCTGGAGATCTAACTGAATATTTCTCTTCTAGTAAAGCTTGTCCTTTTCAAGCTCCGGTTCCATTCTGCAACTCCGAAAAATGTAAGTAACCAACTCAACATTAAAGGTGTGTCTGTAATCTTTTCAGTGGTAAAGTGATATTCAGATCTCTAGGTCACATTATCCTGTCAGTATTACGGGGGCTTGGAAGATGATGGCACACACAATATGCCACCAATGAGACACTATTTGGGTTAATTGGTTATGGAATCCTTTCATGTGATTGTAGGAGTCTAAACCTGGGATTTTTTCACTTTTGCCAAACATGTGACTTATTATTGTCCGTATTTATCAGACAAGGGTGGAAGGGGTAGATGGGACTGAAAAGATCAGTTGGCTAATTGAAGAGCTACTTAAAGGGCCGGGGTTGGGGTTCACGATGGCGGTGGAGGGGCCGGCTGGGGTTCACGATGGCGGTGGAGGGGCCGGCTGGGGTTCACGATGGCGGTGGAGAGGCCGGTTAGGGATCAAGATGGCGGTGGAGTGGCCAGTTGGGGTTCACGATGGCGGTGGAGGGTCCAGTTGGGGTTCACGATGGCGGTGGAGGGTCTGGTTGGGGTTCACGATGGCGGTGGAGGGACCAGTTGGGGTTCACGATGGCAGTGGAGGGACCGGTTAGGGTTCACTATGGCGGTGGAGAGGCGGGTTGGGGTTCACGATGGCGGTGGTGAGGCCGGTTGGGGTTCACGATGGCGGTGGAGGGGCCAGTTGGGGTTCATGGTGGAGTGGCCGGTGGGGGTTCACGATGGCGGTGGAGAGGCGGGTTGGGGTTCACGATGGCGGTGGAGGGGCCGTTGGGGTTCACGATGGCGGTGGAGAGGCGGGTTGGGGTTCACTATGGCGGTGGTGGGGCCGGTTGGGGTTCACGATGGCGGTGGAGGGGCCGGTTGGGGTTCACGATGGCGGTGGAGGGGCCGGTTGGGGGTCACGATGGTGGTGTAGGGGCCAGTCGGGATATATAGTGGGTCAGTAGTGGAGGCAACTCTTTCCACTACTGGTCATCTGGGCGATTTTTCGGAAGGGCCAGATGTCCGTAAACTTGGTAAACCATTTTAGATCTATGGAATTAGATTGGAACTATGGGTGCGTAAAAGAAAAGTGGTGTTAGTGCTTCTGGCAATGCCAGGGAACATGGTGGTCTAGTGCTGCTATAGGGTAGATGATGAAGATAAAATGGCAGTGGTATCTGGTGTGTCAAGGAAAATCCCAAGATCATTTAATGTGGCAGTTAATATGAAGCAGAAACGATGCCCTTAAAAGGGTCCTCAGTAGTCTCCAGTCACCACTGGCCACAGAATGTCTAATCTTACCTCTATATCCGCAATATTGTGCATGAGCTGCCAGGCGATGTCCTTGCACCCTTCTTTCACGGCTTCTTTGGGCATCTCATTATCCGAAAACCAGTCTCTGTTGACACAGTGGGCGTAGGCGGCACTGGGGGTTGCATGGTTCACCCTGGTGGTGGTCACCACTCCAACAGATTTCCCTGGTAGGGGCATTGAATACATGTGTGAGAATCTATGGAATCTCCTCCATAACCTGGTGGGTGGTTTGATGATAATGGAGCAAATAAGATTTATTTCCACTGCCAATTGGGACGGTTAAAAGGTGAAATCTAATCTACGGCACTGACATTCGGGAGGAGTTCACCTCTGCGTTCAGCATTGGGTCTGTTTGCCACGACTTACCTGCATCTTTGGCCCACTTTAGGATGGAGGACACTTCATTGCCCTTGGTGGTGTTACATTGACCCCTCACCGATGCCGCGTTCACACCAACTGTCCCCTCATTGGCTTTCACACCACACAAGTAGGCTGTGGCGGTACCGGCGCTGTCGGCAACCTGAGCGTTCGTGTTGTACGTCTGCAAGAAAGAGACAGGTTTACGTTCACCTATTGTCTTCACGCACATACCATGTTTTCTGGCTATCCTTTACTTTATTAAAGAGAATGTGTCTTCAGAATAGATGCCTTTGTGATGGAGGACATTGAGGGAGGCCATTGTCTGACTCGCATGCTGATTCCCGAGCAGTGAAGCGGCTGTTCTGCATCCCTGAATGGGGACGACCCTGGAAGGTGTGGGGCACCTTGTAGGTCTGTCATTGCTGTCTCTCGCTCCTGCGAAAATCTAGTTCCCTGGCTGTAAGTTCAGTGACCTCAATACTTTGAACCAATCACCCAGAATAGGCATGTACGACATAAGTAGGTTTAGCTGGCTGCATGCTTGTGCAGGTCAGCAAGTCTCGAAGTATTGAAGTCCACAGGAATCGCCATGAGAGCCAGGCAATTAGCATTCTCCTCAAGTAGCCCATATATTCTTCTTTTTTTTTTTTTACATTCAATTTGTTTTTATTAGGCAAATTTTAGAATTGCAATCCAGCAAGGAGCTTTAAATATTCCAGGAAAGCGTTTCGAATATTACAAATTGGAAAATGACAATACATCTCCCTAAATAATGGAAGTTCATAATAGAATTAAAATTCATAATAAAAGTCCACTAATTGTCAGGTGCAGGAAACCTCAAATCATCATTAGCAGTAATCGGCATGGATTCATGAAGAATCGTTCTTGCCAAACCAATCTATTAACCTTCTATGAGGAGGTGAGTTGCCATCTAGATAAAGGAAGGCCCGTAGACGTGGTGTATCTGGATTTTGCAAAAGCATTTGACACAGTTCCCCATAAACGTTTACTGTACAAAATAAGGTGCGTTGGCATGGACCATAGGGCGAGTACATGGACCATAGGGCGAGTACATGGACCATAGGGCGAATACATGGACCATAGGGCGAGTACATGGACCATAGGGCGAGTACATGGACCATAGGGCGAGTACATGGACCATAGGGCGAGTACATGGACCATAGGGCGAGTACATGGACCATAGGGCGAGTACATGGACCATAGGGCGAGTACATGGACCATAGGGCGAGTACATGGACCATAGGGCGAGTACATGGACCATAGGGCGAGTACATGGACCATAGGGCGAGTACATGGACCATAGGGCGAGTACATGGACCATAGGGCGAGTACATGGACCATAGGGCGAGTACATGGACCATAGGGCGAGTACATGGACCATAGGGCGAGTACATGGATTGAAAACTGGCTACAAGGGCGAGTTCAGAGGGTGGTGATAAATGGGGAGTACTCAGAATGGTCAGGGGTGGGTAGTGGGGTTCCCCAGGGTTCTGTGCTGGGACCAATCCTATTTAATTTGTTCATAAACGATCTGGAGGATGGGATAAACAGTTCAATCTCTGTATTTGCAGACGATACTAAGCTAAGCAGGGCAATAACTTCTCCGCAGGATGTGGAAACCTTGCAAAAAGATCTGAACAAATGAATGGGGGAGGGGCGACTACATGGCAAATGAAGTTCAATGTAGAAAAATGTAAAATAATGCATTTGGGTGGCAAAAATGTGAATGCAATCTATAGACTGGGGGGAGAACCTCTGGGGGGATCTAGGATGGAAAAGGACCTGGGGGTCCTAGTAGATGATAGGCTCAGCAATGACATGCAATGCCAAGCTGCTGCTAACAAAGCAAACAGAATATTGGCATTAAAAAGGGATCAACTCCAGAGATAAAACGATAATTCTCCCGCTCTACAAGACTCTGGTCCGGCCGCACCTGGAGTATGCTGTCCAGTTCTGGGCACCAGTCCTCAGGAAGGATGTACTGGAAATGGAGCGACTACAAAGAAGGGCAACAAAGCTAATAAAGGGTCTGGAGGATCTTAGTTATGAGGAAAGGTTGTGAGCTCTGAACTTATTCTCTCTGGAGAAGAGACGCTTGAGAGGGGATATGATTTCATTGTATAAATACCGGACTGGTGACCCCATAATATATAAATACCAGACTGGTGACCCCACAATATATAAATACCGGACTGGTGACCCCACAATATATAAATACCGGACTGGTGACCCCACAATATACAAATACCGGACTGGTGACCCCACAATATATAAATACCGGACTGGTGACCCCACAATATACAAATACCGGACTGGTGACCCCACAATATATAAATACTGGACTGGTGACCCCACAATATATAAATACCGGACTGGTGACCCCACAATATATAAATACCGGACTGGTGACCCCACAATATACAAATACCGGACTGGTGACCCCACAATATACAAATACCGGACTGGTGACCCCACAATATACAAATACCGGACTGGTGACCCCACAATATACAAATACCGGACTGGTGACCCCACAATAGGGAGAACTCTTTTTCGCAGAAGAGAGTTTAATAAGACTCGTGGCCACTCATTAAAATTAGAAGAAAAGAGGTTTAACCTTAAACTACGTAGAGGGTTCTTTACTGTAAGAGCGGCAAGGATGTGGAATTCCCTTCCACAGGCGGTGGTCTCAGCGGGGAGCATTGATAGCTTCAAGAAACTATTAGATAATCACCTGAATGACAGCAACATACAGGGATATACAATGTAATACTGACACATAATCACACACATAGGCTGGACTTGTCTTTTTTTTTTTTTCTTTAACTTGCCTACTATGTAACTCCAACAACCATGGCTCCTGAATTGTAGAAGTTACCTTCTTAAAGCGGAGGTTTACACAAAAATTGAACCTCCGCTTTTCAGAACCCCCCCCCTTCCGGTGTCACATTTGGCACCTTTCAGGGGGGAGGGGGGTGCAGATACCTGTCTAAGACAGGTATTTGCACCCACTTCTGGGCATAGTCTAGTCTACGCCTCATCCCATCCTGTCTGCTGGGGGACACACGGGTCCCAGGAGATAGCGGGGACCAGTTAGGACGTGCAGCGCGTCTTGCACATGCGCAGTAGGGAACCGGGAAGTGAAGCCGCAACGCTCCACTTCCTGATTCCCCCACCGAGGATGGCGGCGGCAGCACCCGAGGACCGAGGGACGGTTCGGCCTCGGGTGCCGACATCGCTGGACCCCGGGACAGGTGAGTGTCCTTATTTTAACAGTCAGCAGCTGCAGTATTTGTGGCTGCTGACTTTTTAAAAACACGTTTTTCGCGGGACTCCCTCTTTAAGAACTTTTGGATTGAAGGTCCACAACCTGAAGAGGGAGAAGAGTTTTCTAGAATAGAACTAGAAGAAGAGGAAGAGGTGGGAGCTGGAAGTTGCATGAAGAAGAGGAGGTGACCTACCTATAGTGGGGCCCTCAAACCTCATGGAATTGCGTCCTAGGATCGCTCAGAGGGCCGGCCATCTTTTCATGGGTTATAATCCTTCAAATCTTTTGCTTAGTACAAGATGGGGAAATAAAGGTTTTTTTTTTTTTCTCACGATTTGGCCATAGTAATCTTAGTTGCTAGAAGGACAAAGACCAATTTTTGAATATGGTGAGGTGCGTTCTCACCCGGCTCATCCAGTAAAGTAATACGATGGGGATTGATGGATTGGAATTTTTTCCTTTTTGCGGAGTTACCATTCCAGAAATGCCAGATCTTGGCACCGCCCACTTCTATGGTCATTTAACCCCTTTCATGACCAGAGGTCCCCGAAGCCCAGGTGCCCAAGCCACGTACGTGTCCCTGTGTCTTGGGGCAAAATCACAAGAACTCTCATTTTTCTCCCTGAATCATTTTACCTTTTAAAGTAGAACGAAAGGCTTTTTTTTATTTTTTAGTGTTAGATGAAGTGGAAAGGGATTAGACCCCCTGTCAGTTTTTATTGCTGCCTGTGCCCCCATTAAGGAGGTTCATCCTCTCTATTTGTCCTGTTTTACTATTGGCATTGAAAACGAAAGTTTAAAAAAAAAAAAAAACCCCACAAATTTTGGGTTGTCCCCAGAAAAGTAATGGAGGGGAAATCTTTCAGTGGTGACACTAGTTCTGGTGACCTGAGGGGGGGGGGGGGCAATGGACTTCCTTAATTTGCAGGGATTTCCTCACTTCCTGTTTGGCTATGGGACAGGAAATGAAGGGAAATCTTCCCACTGGGACAAAGGGCAAAAATAAACCTTACAAGGGCTATAACCCTCCCTCACCCTATACAAAATGTCAGGTTTGCCTATAGTTCTACTTTTAAGTCTTGGTTTCAATCCAGTTCTGCGATTTTTTTTTTTTTTTTTTTTTTTTTTTTTTTTTTTTTTTTTTTTTTTTTTTAAAAAGCTTTTTTTCTTGCACTGTGTAAATACTCCGGGCATGTTAATTATGGATGGACAAATGGTTTTTTTTTAGCCACCTCAACCCCAGAAGGTTTTACCCCCCCACCATTAATGACGGGCCATTTTTTTGAGATATGGCACTGTATTACTTTAACTGACATTTGCGCGGTTGTATGACACGGTGCCACAATGAAATGTATGTTTTTTGTTTTTTTTCCTTTCCCGCAAATAGAGCTTTGTTTTTGGTGGTATTTTAGTGATCACCTCTGCGTGTTTTTTTTTTTTTTTGTTTGTTTTTTTTCGCAATAAACAAAGAGCGACGATTTTGAAAAAATATATATTTTTTCCTTTCTGCTATAAAACCTCCAATAAAAAAGAAAAATGTAAAAAATCAAATGCCTTCATCAATTTATTCCAGTATGTACTCAGCTACATATTTTTGGTTTAAATAAATATACCAAAAAAATTGGTGCGAATTCCTCCACCTTCCTGTCTCTCCTCTGCAGTGCTTCCAGCTTCCCCGCTCTCCTCTCAGGAGCGGGGAAGGGGCTGGTAAACATTTTATTAACATCCCCTGCAACAAAAATGTCATTTTTGGTGAGATTCTACCAATAGGAAATCACATCTAAAGGGATGCAGACCCTGCCACTTTCCTCATTAGAACCTTACAGGTGCAGCAGCTGATTTATAATTTATACAGTCACTCCCATTCACATTTACTTTGCACATGGACACAGAGAAACAAACTGCTATTTCTTCAGAATAACAAAATGTAGAAATCTGCAACAAAGTTTGTTACAATCCCTGCAATGTACAGAGATCGCCCAGAGGGGGGAGGGGTTTATTCCCCGCAATGTACAGAGATCGCCCAGAGGGGGGGAGGGGTTTATTCCCTGCAATGTACGGAGATCACCCAGAGAGGAGAGGGATTTATTCCCTCCAATGTGTATAGATCGCCCAGAAGGGGGAGGGGTTTATTCCCTGCAATGTACGGAGATCGCCCAGAGGGGGGAGGGGTTTATTCCCTGCAATGTACGGAGATCACCCAGAGAGGAGAGGGATTTATTCCCTCCAATGTGTATAGATCGCCCAGAAGGGGGAGGGGTTTATTCCCTGCAATGTACGGAGATCGCCCAGAGGGGGGAGGGGTTTATTCCCTGCAATACGGAGATCGCCCTGAGGGGGGAGGGGTTTATTCCCTGCAATGTACAGAGATCACCCAGAGGGGGGAGGGGTTTATTCCCTGCAATGTACAGAGATCACCCAGAGGGGGAGGAGTTTATTTCTGAACAAAAGTGGAGTTACTCTATAAAGTGCTACGACGAAGGCTGTTGCCGAAACGCGTCAGCTGTTTTCTTGTCACCAACCATTAAAATCACTATATTGACTAGAGTTGCCGGCTTAATTCCTTTACTTGTTTTTACTCTATAAATCGGTTCTAAAGGCTCAAGGTTTTTTTTACCTTCATGCGTGTTGCAGCAGCCCCCAGCACCCCCTAATGCTTACCTGAGCCCCATCTCGTTCCACCAATGTGCATGAGAGCCTCGGCTCTCCGGGGACTCTCCCTCCTCATTGGCTAAGACTGCAGAGGGAGCCATCGGCTCCTGCTGTCAATCACAGCTAGTGAGCCAATGAAGAGCGAGGGGGTGGGGCCAAGGTGCAGCTCCGTGTCTGATTAGACATGTAGAGCCGTGGCTCGGGAGTGAACCTGCTCCAGATGCCCCCACAGCAAGCAGTTTTCTTTAGGGGGCAGGAGGGCCCGCGGGGGACCGGAGGAGGAGGATCGGGGCTGTTCTGTGCAAATTCATTACAGAGACGGTAAGTGTGACGCGCTTGCTACAAAAAAAATCCAAGTTTAATATCCAAGTCTTGCAGCACATACAATCAGATTGATCAGACTTTTATGGATTGGTGAATGTTGGCTTTGTACGGGTCTGTGGCAGATGTTGGTACCATATGTCTGTTCTATTGCAGGTGTTTGCTGTGCAGATATTTGTAGTCCTGATTATTACTTGCAGCAGACGAGTCGGGAATTGGCGGCAGTCGCTGTACTCAGTGGGGTGTAATTCCGTGTCCTCGCTCTGCGCCGTGTTTGGTTCTCGGCGGTGTAAATACTTTGTAATTTTAGGTTTTATTACAAGAGATCAACTTTGTTGTGTAAAGAAAGCCGAAGCGTATTTATCGCACATGACCTCAGCCGGGAACCACAGGCTGAATCTGGAAACTTTCCCCGGGACCAGCAAAAACCCTTA
This sequence comes from Lithobates septentrionalis, assembly GCA_037952835.1. Lineage (NCBI taxonomy): Eukaryota > Metazoa > Chordata > Amphibia > Anura > Ranidae > Lithobates > Lithobates septentrionalis. The sequence continues at coordinate 28,493 of JBBDGP010004991.1, forward strand.
CTGGAAGCTTATGAAGCGGCTGTGTGTTCTGGGAGCCGAGGATTCTGGGAGCCGTCTGGTGGTTTCCTGACCAGCCATGGTTGGGATCGGGACAGGAATGTAGTGGTCCACCAGAGGAGACTCGGATACCCAGAGGAAGGGAAGATCCACACTGAGAGCCATGTGACCCGGTGATTGGAAAGAAGACACGGGGAGAAATATTCCCAGATCAATCCCTGGGCTTATTCTGAGCTTCACTCTCCTCTAGGTCTGGGCTTCACTCCTCTCTAGGTCCGGGCTTTGCTCCCCTCTAGGTCCGGGCTTCGCTCCCCTCTAGGTCCGGGCTTCGCTCCCCTCTAGGTCCGGGCTTCGCTCCCCTCTAGGTCCGGGCTTCGCTCCCCTCTAGGTCCGGGCTTCGCTCCCCTCTAGGTCCGGGCTTCGCTCCCCTCTAGGTCCGGGCTTCGCTCCCCTCTAGGTCCGGGCTTCGCTCCCCTCTAGGTCCGGGCTTCGCTCCCCTCTAGGTCCGGGCTTCGCTCCCCTCTAGGTCCGGGCTTTACTCCCCCCCTCTGGTCCACCCAGACCACCACTCTAAACTCATTGCAGGCCTAAAGTGGATGGTCGGTCTGCCCATTCTGGTTTATTGAAAATTGTTTTACAGAAGACATGAGTGATGTGACCGTGGGGGAGGGGGTATTAAAGTGTAAGCTCCTCTGGTACAGACTTAATCAGTCATGAGAAGCTCCCATATACCAGAGCGATGTTCTATGACCATCACGTGGGAATGTATTGGGTTGGGGGGGGGGGGGGGTCACCATGATTTTTCCTCAGATATTGGGGGCTACAGGGTCATTGTGCTGCCGTGGCCCCCAGAACAGCTGACCATCCCCCGTCCTGGATTGCCCAATGGGCTCCTGTGTCCAGGTCTGTAGAGGTGATCCGGGGTCAGTGCCGGTGACCATTCCGGAATGTTCCATCACAGCTGATTCATAGAAAGTTTTTATTGCCCTTTTCTATGTCTGTACAATCCATGATGAGACGTCCCCGATCTGCGGCTGGTGTGGTGTCACTTTTATTGGCCTGGGATTGGTTAGAGGAGCGCCGAATCTGAGACATCTGACCGGCAGGATGCAAAGACACTAAAGAGGACGCTGAACAAGAGGAGCCCGCTGTGCACCCCCCCAGGCACCTTATACAGTTCAAGACATTAGAGTGTAAGCTCCTCTGGTACAGAGACTGATGTGACTGGCTCAGTGTTCTCTGTACAGCGCTCTGGTATATGTCAGAACTATATAAAACCATTGCTCCATTGTTTTGGCACGCAAGGTTGGACATTTTAATAGAAACTGTCGCAAAGCACTTTTAATGTGATTGGTTGGGGTTGGTGGAAGACCACATAGAACACGTCTTCTAACAATGTTGACGCATTTCCCTTTAATTCCTCCCTTGTATCTACATCTGTTACAGTGTAATGATTACAGTGGAGCTTAATTGGAGGCTTTCAACCAAAACCTGAGACTTTCATCTCAATGTTTTTTTTTTTTTTAATCGCCTTCATCCCCCCTCCCCCTCCTTGCTTTTTTCTTCGTTGGACACTTGGTGCCTTTTTTTTTTTTTGTTTTTTGTTTTTTGTTTTTATAGTGTTTTTTTTTTTTCCCAAAGAATTAGTCTAAAGGTTTTATCTCGTAACTCTCTATGACCGTTTTACGCTGCAAATAACACAGCTGTGTTTCCGGTCTGACCGATGCGACCAGAACACGTTGTTCTAAGGGCGTCCTTCTCGCACGCAGCTCTCACGCAAAACAACCTGACATGTTTTATTTATCTGAGTGCAGAGGAAGGTAATGTGCCAATGGCTACCAGCCAACATGCATCAAATGAAGTGAGCATCGCTTGGATGTGGCCAACACTCTTCCCCCCCCCCCCCCCCTATGAAGTGGATTTAAATGATAAATCAGCCTGTATCTGTAACATGGAATTTATACATGAGAGCTGTAAACTGGTGCCAGGGCACTGTGGCTGGCTGGTGGAGGGGGGGTTGGTTTCTCTTAAAAGAAGCCAAGTAAACCACTTTGGACATGGGGAGGTAGGGGCGCATGGTGGCCATTGGGGGTATTAAACATGGTGGCTGTTGGGGGGGGGGGGGGGGGGATTGGGGTTTGTTTTTTTTCTAAAGATGGCAAAGTAAACTACTGTAGGTGGATTGGACATGGTGAACATTGGAGGGACTAGGGAGGGATTGGTCATAGTGGCTGTTAAGAGGTTGGGGATTTACTTTCTCCTTTAAGGTAACAAATAAACCACTGTTGGCGGATTGGGCATGGTGACCATTTGGGGGGGACTGGGGAGGTATTGGGCATGGTGACCATTGGGGGGGACTGGGGAGGGATTGGGCATGGTGACCATTGGGGGGGACTGGGGAGGGATTGGGCATGGTGGTCATTGGGGGGAACTGGGGAGGCATTGGGCATGGTGGTCATTGGGGGGGGGGGGAGACTGGAGAGGGATTGGGCATTCTGAACATTGGGGGGGGACTGGGGAGGGATTGGGCATGGTGGTCCATTGGGGGGGAGGGGTTGGGCATGGTGGTCATTGGAGGTAACTGGGGAGCATCTTGGGATCCGACTTGTGAGTCCTCAAGTTGCCCGAAGTTGCTGGACATAAGAAATGCCATAGAAGTGAATGAGAGCCGTCTTAATGTACACTATTGAAGTCGCTCTGACTTCAGAAAAGGTTCCTGTACTACTTCAAGGCGATTTCTAGGCAACTTGCACCAATAGATTTCAATGGCAGTCGCCTCCAAGTCGGATCTCCATCTATATTGAAGTGACTTTACAGGAAAAAGAAAAATTTTCAGGAAGAAGAAAAATTTACCCAGGCAACCCCCTCCCTCCCACAGAGCTGATTATTCTGTGATTAGCCACAGCCAAAGTCTCCTTTCCTGGAGGCGACTTTAAGTCGCACTGAAGTCTCCTCCAAATCGCCTTGCAAAGTTGCGTTGTAAGTCAGGTTGCCCCTGTGTGAACCGGCACTGAAAATAAATGTGTTTTATAGCTGAGGTTCAGTCTGCCTTACTGCATATTCTGAGGCTTTGGAGGGTAGAGATTAAGTTGGATTTTCCATAATCGAAGGATAATGAGTCCGCACAATAGCCACAGCAGAAGTGTAGACCCACCAGAGCCCTGAGTAACAAACTGCCAGATGGGTTTCATTTGCAGCGTCCACCAGACATTGGAATTTTGGTTTGGGTGGAGTAACCCCCAATTGTGATCCTCTAAACCAGACCCCATCTCCTCCCCCCTCCCCCAATACATATTTTTTGTCTTCCTTACAGCAGGTTTGTGTCTGTTTTTGGACCCTTTGAGAGCACACTGGAGTTTGATATGGGAAGGTAGATTTTGTTGGCTTCTGTTGTGTGGTCCTTGCCGGTCACTTTGGTTATATTTTTCTACTTTTGGACCTCTCTGTATTGAATATCAGATTGTTCTGCTAGAAAAGGGCAAAGGCCTTTCCCCTACCGACACTCCATTACTTTGCGATGATGCAAAGTTTGCAGGATGAGGCAGGACTTTGCAACCTGCTTTTTTAGCCTCCAACAGCCAGACCACCATTTAGAAGTTTTTGGTTAACATCAGCACGTTGTGTTGTGGCACAAATCTGGCTCACCTTTGAAAGTGCTACATATGGGAACTTGTCCATTTCCAACTGAGTCTCTTCCCCTGGCTGTCCGGCTAGTTGGCCCTTTAAGATCCGAGTAGCAGTCACCGTCGGCACCCCCATACCTGCAGAACACAAATAATTTCATAAACTGAACCAGGTCTGTCCCGTGACACAGTCCATAATACCGTCCCTATCACTCACCGTCTCCCAGAAACATGATGGTATTCTTGGCCACTTTCCTATTGAGGTCCTCGAGGGTCAGTGCCAGACTGAGGGTTTCCTGGGCCTGCTTACGCCAGTAGTCGGGGTTCTTCTCTTTTTCTGTAAAGAAGTATTAATGAGGTTTTGATACTGAATCGAGACAAAGTGAAGGGTGATGTATTTCTTCTGCCTTGTGCCGTACCAGCTCCCAACCACTGTCAGGTCTGAGGACTCTACGCAACAGGTCCTTCCACCCTTCTGGGACCTGAACCCAATGTGAGGGCAGAAAACCTTTTGTTTTGGATGTAGATGGGCCTTTGCTTCTGCATTCTGTGATTTGCATTTAAAACAGAACTGCTCAGTTCAATGCGTAGGTTCAAATGGTACATTAATTTTATGGGTGGCTTTCATTATTTTTCCTGCAACTGAGGAACCTTTACAGTGATAAAAATGAATATCAAAAAGAGCCATCTGGGTCCAGCAAACCTATGGCAGGTAAAATGCAAAACCCACCTACACAAGTATTAAATCTTTCATTTTTAGAAAGTTACACCAACATTTTGTATTCGTGTATAGTACAGGGCCATAATGTTGGCCTTTTTGGCTGTTCTAGCTGTGCCCTAGTCAATGAAAAAAAAAATCTAAACCATTCATGGTGGGTGTTTGCATATCACGGTTACGTGTGCCCTTCGTAAAATGCAGCTGGGAGGCGGAGCATGTGCTCCAACCTACTTGGGGCAGATTGCTATAAAGTGGGGTGCAGGTTTCTCTATGAAAAGTGAGTGAGTGGTCACTAGGAGGACTGATATAAATCCTGGTACAGTAGATTGCTGAAGACGGCAGGGATGGTGATGCTGCTGTGGACCAATAGGACATTGTCCGCCAGTTCTTAACCCTATACAATGCTGGGCAGCCAGGTCCCTCTTAGATTCTTACCTGGAAAGCTGACAGATGTTGACAGCTTGACCATGAACAGAAGGGTCCATAACGTAATGATCATTCTCCTAAAATCCCAGGTTCATAGGCTTGGCCTCAGAAAAATTCCAGAACTTTGTGTGCAACCCTGGAGAGAGAAGAAAGAGAAGTGAATACCTGACTAGTAGCCATCTGTCTTCTGATATAGTCCTCTGACCGCCCCCGCCGCGCTAGCTGGGTCCCCCCCCCATGTTTAGTAGACCATTGCTGGTCCCCCCGCTTAGTAGACCATTGCTGGTCAACCCCCCCCCCCCCTGCTTAGGTAGACCATAATTGGTATTTGCATTAATTAACATCTGTACAATTTGTCTGCTATCTTTCCCATTGTATAATCCATAGAGCAGCTGGGTGGGTCTTCAACCTTCATATCCAAGCACACTCTGTACCTACAAAGGTCACTGCTTTAGGTCCTTGGATAACCGCATGATGCGATGCCAGGTGGTAAACTATAAACTGCATAAATTACCCCTCTGAAGATGCTGCAGATTTTTTTTTATACCCCCGCAACACCCTGCCCCAACCCAAACCCCCCCCCCCAAATAATTCCCACACAGGTTTTCTTTCCGTAGATCACCTGATGTTGGGTTTTCCTTGCAGTGGACTGGTGGTCCTATCCTGGAGAGCTAGAGATGGGAACACCAGTGAATAGGTGGTACCCTTCTCATGGGACCAATGATGCACATAATGGCCCATATGTTGTATCTAGGATGTTGACTTTTTTTCGGTATGTCTGTAGAAACCGGTTATTCAGCCAAGTTGGTTTATTGCCCCAATGAGGTGTCCCTATATGTGACTGGCTGCCTGCTCCTGCAACTCTGTATGTGCTGGAGGTGAACTGGGTGTTGACGCAATGAAGTCTTCTCAGATTCTGTAGTATAACAGTGTTGTATGGGTTAGGGATTGTCTATGTGGGAAAAGATTTAAAATAATAATCCCACGCTGAGAGATAACATTGATGTTTGGCCCCATATCTCCTCACCCTGCTAATTACTCGGCTCCATGCAGGAAGAAGCCGTGATATGCTTGAGGACTCTGGAGGGGCCAATTCCTTCCATTACTGGGGTCATTCCTTGTCTGTCAGCATGGCTGATATTACACAGATGGACGCAGGTCACTGGCTGGTCGTACAACAGAAAATGTCCAATGTGATGGATGAGGAGCTTTTATCTGGGCTCTCAAATGGTCACGTGGACCCCTACATTGGCTCCTTGAACCCTATACACACCATAGATTGAATTGTGGATCCTCTCAAAGACTTAGAACATTCCGCCGCCCACCCATACCAATAGGCTATGTACATGTGGATTAAAACCGAACTCCAGCCAAAGCCGTTCTAAGGTTTTATAGAGGGGGGGGGAAGCCCTGGTAGCCCAGCCTTTGCAAGTATTCAACCATCCAATGAGTCAGATACTTGCTTCCCTGCTTAGTTTGGTTCTTCCCATAGACTTGTACAACGTGTAGTAACATACAAGCTGGTGGCAAGAACCACAGAAGTGCGTGGGGGGAGCATGTATTCTGTACACTCAGAAGTTGCTTCAAAGAGACCACTTGAAAACATGGGCTGCTGAAAAGGTAAGTATGTTTCTGATTCTCACAAGTGGCTATAAATGACTGTGTGGTGATGGTGTCACTTTCAGACTAATCCCAAGGACATGGTGTCACAAGGACAGGAAATCATGGGAGATGTCTTATGGGGACACAGACAGTGGCAGAAGCACGTTTATTCTGTAGACTGGGGAAAGGGTTAGGGGATCGGTCAGGTCATTGCCCTATGCTGGTGACACCAACACCCCCATTTCATATCCTTGTGTCCTTGGCATAAAAAGGGTAAATCTTCCCAATGGGAGCATACAATAAAAAACTTGACAGAGGGTCTGACTTGTACCCACCCTGGCCCAAAAATAAAGAATTGCCCTCCTGACCAAAACTTGCCCCTCCAGCTTTAATTGGAGGCTACAATCTGGGAAATAATTGGACAGCCAACGAAGAATCAAAGAATGCTGGGTTTGCTGTTTTTGCCCACCTAGGTAAGACCTCCCCAGGATACAAGGGGCAGATAGAAAGGTTTTAAACTGACTTCCAGGACACGAGGGGCTGGTAGGGACTGTACTTGATCTGCAAGACTCACCCCTCCAGATACAGGGGCAGATAGGACGATACTTACCCTGCAAGGCTAACCACTCCAGATACAAGGAGGAGGGTACTTACCCTCCTAGCCTGACTCTCTGGATACTACGGTAGGATAGGACAGTTCTTGCCCCCTGCCAGCCTGACTCCTCATATACAAGAAGCTGATGGGATGGTTCTTGCCCTGCCAGACTGACTCCTCCACATAAAAGAGACAGATATGACTGTTCCAAGCCTGGCTCCCCAGATGAAAAGGCGGATAGGACAATACTTGCCCTGCCAGGTTGACCTCTCCACTTAAATAGAACAGATGGGATTGCACATTCCCAATCCTGCAAGGGGCAGATAGGATGGTACTCTTTTGGCCAGGCTGACTGCGCCCCCCCCCCCAACCTCCACCACCCAAATCTAGATAAAAGGGGCATATAGGACGGTACTTACCCCGCCAGCCTGCAGGTGAAGTAGCACAGACACATGAGGACAATAAAAGCTACAAAGGAGCAGACCACGGCTGTGATCAGCATGTGGGTGTCATTGCTCAGAGTCATGGTGGGATCCTCACAACGCCTCCGTCTTCACCGAGGCCCAACGTCTGAAGTGTCTGCAGCCTCTGTCAGCAGATTTCTGGATTACCTTCAACTGATCAGATAATTCCTCCAGATTAATCCATGGAGAGGAGCTTCACTGGCTGTGGGGGTGTTCCATAGAACACAATCATACAAGTGTCACAATGTCAGCCCCCCCCCCCCCCCCCAAGACAAGAACACTCATAGGGGGGATATACTGGATAGAAGTCTGTGTCCCCATTAAGGAGATTTCTTTGTCTTCTGTTCTAAAGACACAACAGGAAGTGAGGGAAATCTCCTCAGTTGCTACCAGAACAGGCGTCCCCTTTGGAAGGTTCCCCTTTATTCCTGTTCTGGTGACAACTCCTCATCAGGTTCTGTCCCGGGGGGCAAAGCTGACAGATTCTTTTTTTTTTAGCTCCATTTTAACTGCGTTTATAATTGCAGTTGTTAAGCAGTAATGCTAGCTGCCCTACTTGTCTCTGAATTACAAATTTGTTACTAGAGAAAAACGGGTTTCAAATGTTATCCAAATATAGAAGAGCAAATATATGGGAAACATATATATATATATATATATATATATTAGGGTGACTGGGAATAAATGGTGGTGCTCAGCGCAGGCTCTCGGTGTACAACAGATCTGGAATAGGTCAGCAGGTGTTTCTGGGGCCTCTGGTGGAGTCTTTGCTGATGGAGTCAGAACTGAATTCCCAGGGGTCCCATATGGCTGCAGCTGCCTGGCTGGATGATGCGGAAAGTGGAGATACAGCTGTTCAGATGTGAAATCTGCGCACAGCCGACCTCCTCCATACACTGTACAGAGGTGCCGGTCCCCTCCCCTGGCCGCGTTGTGTTAGAGATGCTGAGTAGTAGTATCAGGATACATAGTATATATCTGACAGGGGGTGGGTGTCGGGATACGTAGTATATATGAGGGGGGGTGTCGGGATACGTAGTATAGATGACGGGGAGGAGTGTCGGGATACGTAGTATAGATGAGGGGGGGTGTCGGGATACGTAGTATAGATGAGGGGGGGTGTCGGGATACGTAGTATAGATGACGGGGAGGAGTGTCGGGATACGTAGTATAGATGACGGGGAGGAGTGTCGGGATACGTAGTATATATGAGGGGGGGGGGGTGTCGGGATACGTAGTATATATGAGGGGGGGGGTGTCGGGATAGGTAGTATAGATGACGGGGAGGAGTGTCGGGATACGTAGTATAGATGACGGGGAGGAGTGTCGGGATACGTAGTATATATGAGGGGGGGGGGGGGTGTCGGGATACGTAGTATATATGAGGGGGGGGGGTGTCGGGATAGGTAGTATAGATGACTGGGAGGAGTGTCGGGATACGTAGTATATATGGGGGGGGGTGTCAGGATACGTAGTATAGATGACGGGGAGGAGTGTCGGGATACGTAGTACATATGAGGGGGGGTGTCGGGATACGTAGTATATATGGGGGGGGGTGTCAGGATACGTAGTATAGATGACGGGGAGGAGTGTCGGGATACGTAGTATATATGAGGGGGGGTGTCGGGATACGTAGTATAGATGAGGGGGGGGTGTCGGGATAGGTAGTATAGATGAGGGGGGGTGTCGGGATACGTAGTATATATGAGGGGGGGGGGGGTGTCGGGATACGTAGTATAGATGACGGGGAGGAGTGTCGGGATACGTAGTATAGATGACGGGGAGGAGTGTCGGGATACGTAGTATATATGAGGGGGGGGTGTCGGGATACGTAGTATAGATGAGGGGGGGGGGGTGTCGGGATACGTAGTATAGATGACGGGGAGGAGTGTCGGGATACGTAGTATAGATGACTGGGAGGAGTGTCGGGATACGTAGTATAGATGACGGGGAGGAGTGTCGGGATAGGTAGTATAGATGACGGGGAGGAGTGTCGGGATACGTAGTATAGATGACGGGGAGGAGTGTCGGGATAGGTAGTATAGATGACGGGGAGGAGTGTCGGGATACGTAGTATATATGAGGGGGGGGTGTCGGGATACGTAGTATATATGAGGGGGGGGGGTGTCGGGATACGTAGTATAGATGACGGGGAGGAGTGTCGGGATACGTAGTATAGATGACTGGGAGGAGTGTCGGGATACGTAGTATAGATGAAGGGGAGGAGTGTCGGGATACGTAGTATAGATGACGGGGAGGAGTGTCGGGATACGTAGTATAGATGACGGGGAGGAGTGTCGGGATACGTAGTATATATGAGGGGGGGGTGTCGGGATACGTAGTATATATGAGGGGGGGGGGTGTCGGGATACGTAGTATAGATGACGGGGAGGAGTGTCGGGATACGTAGTATATATGAGGGGAGGAGTGTCGGGATAGGTAGTATATATGAGGGGGGGGGGGTGTCGGGATAGGTAGTATAGATGACGGGGAGGGGTGTCGGGATACGTAGTATATATGAGGGGGGGTGTCGGGATACGTAGTATAGATGACGGGGAGGGGTGTCGGGATACGTAGTATAGATGACGGGGAGGGGTGTCGGGATACGTAGTATAGATGACGGGGAGGGGTGTCGGGATACGTAGTATAGATGACGGGGGGGGGTGTCGGGATACGTAGTATAGATGACGGGGGGGGGTGTCGGGATACGTAGTATATATGAGGGGGGGTGTCGGGATATGTAGTATAGATGACGGGGAGGAGTGTCGGGATACGTAGTATAGATGACGGGGAGGGGTGTCGGGATACGTAGTATAGATGACGGGGAGGAGTGTCGGGATACGTAGTATAGATGACGGGGGGGGGGGTGTCGGGATACGTAGTATATATGAGGGGGGGGTGTCGGGATATGTAGTATAGATGACGGGGAGGAGTGTCGGGATACGTAGTATAGATGACGGGGAGGAGTGTCGGGATGCGTAGTATAGATGACGGGGGGGGTGTCGGGATACGTAGTATATATGAGGGGGGTGTCGGGATACGTAGTATAGATGACGGGGAGGAGTGTCGGGATACGTAGTATAGATGACGGGGAGGGGTGTCGGGATGCGTAGTATATATGAGGGGGGGTGTCGGGATATGTAGTATAGATGACGGGGAGGGGTGTCGGGATACGTAGTATAGATGACGGGGAGGGGTGTCGGGATGCGTAGTATAGATGACGGGGGGGGTGTCGGGATACGTAGTATATATGAGGGGGGGGGTGTCGGGATAGGTAGTATAGATGACGGGGAGGAGTGTCGGGATACATAGTATAGATGACGGGGAGGAGTGTCGGGATACGTAGTATAGATGACGGGGAGGAGTGTCGGGATACGTAGTATATATGAGGGGGGGGTGTCGGGATAGGTAGTATAGATGACTGGGAGGAGTGTCGGGATACGTAGTATATATGAGGGGGGGGGTGTCGGGATACGTAGTATATATGAGGGGGGGGGGTGTCGGGATACGTAGTATATATGAGGGGGGGGGGTGTCGGGATACGTAGTATATATGAGGGGGGGGGTGTCGGGATACGTAGTATATATGAGGGGGGGGGGTGTCGGGATACGTAGTATATATGAGGGGGAGGGGTGTCGGGATACGTAGTATAGATGACGGGGAGGAGTGTCGGGATACGTAGTATATATGAGGGAGGGGTGTCGGGATACGTAGTATATATCTGACAGGGGGTGGGTGTCGGGATACGTAGTATATATGAGGGGGGGGGGTGTCGGGATACGTAGTATAGATGACGGGGAGGAGTGTCGGGATACGTAGTATAGATGACTGGGAGGGGTGTCGGGATACGTAGTATATATGAGGGGGGGGTGTCGGGATACGTAGTATAGATGACTGGGAGGAGTGTCGGGATAGGTAGTATAGATGACTGGGAGGAGTGTCGGGATACGTAGTATAGATGACGGGGGGGGGGGGGGTGTCGGGATACGTAGTATAGATGACTGGGAGGGGTGTCGGGATACGTAGTATAGATGACTGGGAGGGGTGTCGGGATACGTAGTATATATGAGGGGGGGGTGTCGGGATACGTAGTATAGATGACGGGGAGGAGTGTCGGGATACGTAGTATATATGAGGGGGGGGTGTCGGGATACGTAGTATATATGAGGGGGGGGGTGTCGGGATATGTAGTATAGATGAGGGGGGGTGTCGGGATACGTAGTATAGATGACTGGGAGGGGTGTCGGGATACGTAGTATAGATGACTGGGAGGGGTGTCGGGATACGTAGTATAGATGACTGGGAGGGGTGTCGGGATACGTAGTATAGATGACTGGGAGGAGTGTCGGGATACGTAGTATAGATGACTGGGAGGGGTGTCGG
>JBBDGP010004992.1:0-7500 GCA_037952835.1 Lithobates septentrionalis
GTGGAATAAAATATATTCTGCACAGAAGACATATGAGCCACCGCCCGTCCCCAGCCACAGCCACCCGCCCCCAGCCACAACCACAACCGCCCGCCCGTCCCCAGCCACAACCCAACCGCCCGCCCGTCCCCAGCCCAACCCCAACCGCCCGCCCGTCCCCAGCCACAACCACAACCGCCCGCCCTCCCCAGCCACAACCACAACCGCCCGCCCGTCCCCAGCACCAACCGCCCGCCCGTCCCCAGCCACAACCACAACCGCCCGCCCGTCCCCAGCCACAACCACAACTGCCCGCCCGTCCCCAGCCACAACCGACGCCGCCCGCAGCCACAACTGCCCGCCCGTCCCCAGCCACAACCACAACTGCCCGCCCGTCCCCAGCCACAACCACAACTGCCCGCCCGTCCCCAGCCACAACCACAACTGCCCGCCCGTCCCCAGCCACAACCACAACTGCCCGCCCGTCCCCAGCCACAACCACAACTGCCCGCCCGTCCCCAGCCACAACCACAACTGCCCGCCCGTCCCCAGCCACAACCACAACTGCCCGCCCGTCCCCAGCCACAACCGCCCGCCCGTCCCCAGCCACAACCCCGCCCGCCCGTTCCCCAGCCACAACCACAACCGCCGCCCGTCCCCAGCCACAACCACAACCGCCCGCCCGTCCCCAGCCACAACCACAACCGCCCGCCCGTCCCCAGCCACAACCACAACCGCCCGCCCGTCCCCAGCCACAACCACAACCGCCCGCCCGTCCCCAGCCACAACCACAACCGCCCGCCCGTCCCCAGCCACACCACAACCACAACCGCCCGCCCGTCCCCAGCCACAACCACAACCGCCCGCCCGTCCCCAGCCACAACCAAAACCGCCCGCCCGTCCCCAGCCACAACCACAACCGCCCCGCCCGTCCCCAGCCACAACCACAACCGCCCGCCCGTCCCCAGCCACAACCACAACCGCCCGCCCGTCCCCAGCCACAACCACAACCGCCCCCAGCCACAACCACAACCGCCCCCAGCCACAACCACAACCGCCCCCAGCCACAACCACAACCGCCCGCCCGTCCCCAGCCACAACCACAACCGCCCGCCCGTCCCCAGCCACAACCACAACCGCCCGCCCGCCCGCCCCCAGCCACAACCACAACCGCCCGCCCGTCCGTCCCCAGCCACAACACAACCGCCCGCCCGTCCGTCCCCAGCCACAACCACAACCGCCCGCCCGTCCGTCCCCAGCCACAACCACAACCGCCCGCCCGTCCGTCCCCAGCCACAACCACAACCGCCCGCCCGTCCCCAGCCACAACCGCCCGCCCGTCCCCAGCCACAACCACAACCGGCCGCCCGTCCCCAGCCACAACCACAACCCGCCCGCCCGTCCCCAGCCACAACACAACCGCCCGCCCGTCCCCAGCCACAACCACAACCGCCCGCCCGTCCCCAGCCACAAACCCGCCCGCCCGTCCCCAGCCACAACCACAACCGCCCGCCCGTCCCCAGCCACAACCACAACCGCCCCAGCCACAACCACAACCGCCCGCCCGTCCCCAGCCACAACCACAACCGCCCGCCCGTCCCAGCCACAACCACACCCGCCCGCCCGTCCCCAGCCACAACCGCCCGCCCGTCCCCAGCCACAACCACAACCGCCCGCCCGTCCCAGCCACAACCACAACCGCCCGCCCGTCCCCAGCCACAACACAACCGCCGCCTCCCCAGCCACAGCCACAACCGCCCGCCCGTCCCCAGCCACAACCACAACCGCCCGCCCGTCCCCAGCCACAACCACAACCGCCCGCCCGTCCCCAGCCACAACCACACCGCCCGCCCGTCCCCAGCCACAACCGACCGCCCGCCCGTCCCCAGCCACAACCGAAAGCCCGCCCGTCCCCAGCCACAACCGAAAGCCCGCCCGTCCCCAGCCACAACCGAAAGCCCGCCCGTCCCCAGCCACAACCGAAAGCCCGCCCGTCCCCAGCCACAACCGAAAGCCCGCCCGTCCCCAGCCACAACCGAAAGCCCGCCCGTCCCCAGCCACAACCGAAAGCCCGCCCGTCCCCAGCCACAACCGACAGCCCGCCCGTCCCCAGCCACAACCGAAAGCCGCCCGTCCCCAGCCACAACCGAAAGCCCGCCCGTCCCCAGCCACAACCGAAAGCCCGCCCGTCCCCAGCCACAACCGAAGCCCGCCCGTCCCCAGCCACAACCGAAAGCCCGCCCGTCCCCAGCCACAACCGAAAGCCCGCCCGTCCCCAGCCACAACCGAAAGCCCGCCCGTCCCCCAGCAACCGACGCCCGCCCGTCCCCAGCCACAACCGACCGCCCGCCCGTCCCCAGCCACAACCGACCGCCCGCCCGTCCCCAGCCACAACCGACCGCCCGCCCGCTCCCCAGCCACAACCGACGCCGGCCCGTCCCCAGCCACAACCGACCGCCCGCCCGTCCCCAGCCACAACGCCGCCCCGTCCCCAGCCACAACCGACCCCGCCCGCCCGTCCCCAGCCACAAGCGACCGACCGCCCGTCCCCAGCCACACACCCGACCGACCACGCCGTTCCCCAGCCACAAGCGACCACCGCCCGCCCCCAGCCACAAGCGACCAACCGCCCGTCCCCAGCCACAAGCGACCAACCGCCCGTCCCCAGCCACAAGCGACAACCGCCCGTCCCCAGCCACAAGCGACCAACCGCCCGTCCCCAGCCACAAGCGACCAACCGCCCGTCCCCAGCCACAAGCGACCAACCGCCCGTCCCCAGCCACAAGCGACCAACGCCCGTCCCCAGCACAAGCGACCAACCGCCCGTCCCCAGCCACAAGCGACCAACCGCCCGTCCCCAGCCACAAGCGACCAACCGCCCGTCCCCAGCCACAAGCGACCAACCGCCGTCCCCAGCCACCAGTATGATAACGTACCTCTTCTTTGCAATTTCGTTCTGTCTCTTCAACCTTCTCCTCCTCAAACTCTCGGATGTTCCGCACACCGATCTCCAGGCAGAACTCCTCAAACACCTCGTCTTCCACCTAAGAATACGGGATAAAGTCCAAAACTCTCAGGATTACTAGGCGGATGGGAGGTTTTTTATTATATAAAATGAATCTCATAATAAATAGAATTGCAGTCACAAAAGAGAAACAAGTCTCAAATATAATAAAGAACCAGAGTATATTTCAAGTGGAGTACCAAAGTCTGTACTTCAGGAAACAATGATGGCGTCTACAATACACGGAGGGTTTATGAGTTACAGAGCAGATATTTCATCACTCACCAAATTCATCTTCTCCTTCAAGTCCTTCATCTCCCCTGTCCCGGCTCTGAATGATCCTTTTGATGTCATTGATACGCGGGTTGAAGTTGGCCAGCTCACTTTCCAGCTTGGATTTTTCCTGGGTAAGAAAAGTAAAGTTTGTATTCACAACTTTGACACTAAAGCCTGTCCTCGGAGCCCATATTCTCTGGCCCCCCCATTAGAAAAGGTTAAATGCAAGCGGCTTTTCCTGGGCTATGTGATCGGTTTTCATAGTAATCACATGATTGAAAGCCAGTCTTATGGTTTCTTGAATGTGCCTATATAAATACAGTAATATCTCGGATTAAGAGCATAATTCGTCCCAGGAGAATGCTGTAATCCAAAGCACTCGCATATCAAAGCGAGTTTCCCCATAGAAGTCAATGGAATCTCAGATAATTGGTTCCACAGTGACTGCTATTGTATGCAGTACAGCATGTGGCCAGAGGTGGGGGGAGGGGAGCCGGAGACACTCGGGAACGGGGATCAGCGATTTTTAGTGGGACTGTGACATTGCGGCGGACAAATCTGACCTTAAGTGACACTTTTTGGTGACCAGTGCTATAAAAATGCACTGATCACTGCATAAATGACACGCAGTGCGCTCCTGTGATCCACAGGAGAAGTACAGCTAAAACGAGCTTTCCCCGTATTTCTCCTTTAACCACTTGCCACCCAGGCCAATTCTGACATTTCTCTCCTATGTAAAAATCATAAATTTTTTTTTGCTAGAAAATTACATAGAACCCAAAACATTATGTTTTTTTTTTTTACCAAAGACCCTAGAGAATACAATGGTGGTCATTGCAACTTTTTTATCTCGCACGGTATTTGTGCAATTTTTCGAACGCTTTTTTTTTTTTTTTTGGAAAAAACTTTTGTGCTAAAAAAAAAAGAATAAATAAAAAAAAAAAAAAAAAAAAAACAGTAAAGTCAGCCCAATTTTTTGCATAATGTGAAAGATGAAGTCACGCCGAGTAAATAGATACCCAACATGTCATGCTTCAAAATTGCACACGCTCGAGGAATGGTGCCATACTTCGGTACTTAAAAATCTCCATAGGCGACGCTTTAAAAATGTTTTACAGGTTACATGTTTTGAGTTACAGAGGAGGTCTAGTGCTGGAATTATTGCTCTCGCTCTAATGTTTGCGGCGATACCTCACATGTGTGGTTTGAACACCATTTTCATATGTGGGCGGGACTTACGTATGCGTTGCTTCTGCATGCGAGCACACGGGGACAGAGGCGCTTTACTTTTTTTATTGTTAATTTTCCTTTTTTTTTTTTTTTTAGTTTGGACACTTTAAAAAAAAATAAAAAAAAAATTTTTTGATCACTTTTAGTCCCTTGTTATAGGAATATGGCACGATCCGTCCTCTTTACAGTGAGATATGGGGGGGGTCAATAAGACCCCACATCTCACCTCTAGGCTGGGAAGCCTGAAATAAAAAAAAAACAAAAAAACGATCTCCGGCTTCCCAGCTGAGGCGGTGCCATTTGTTTGAATGCAAAGGGCCGGGCGTGACGTCATAACAACACGCCCGGCCTCCGAACAATCAGAGACTCTGGAGACCATCTGGTCCGCCGGAAATCTCTATGGTCAACATCCGGGCCAGCAGATCCGTTCTCCGACTCACTGATGGAAGCAGGGAGTCGGTAGAAACACCGGAGGGCGGGACGTCCCATCCCGACGCCAGTAAGAATGATCAATCGGTGGAACAGCCGCTATGATCGTTCTTATAGTGTAGGGAATCGCCGGCTGAAAAAGCCAATATGTGAATGATGCCTGTAGCTGCACCGATCATTCAGATATCCAAGGACGTCATGTGGCGGCCAGCGGCTGGGAAGTGGATAAAGACACTGCGCCCAGAGCAGCTTCCCCTCCTGCCCCCCCCTCACGTAATACATAAAGACACTGCGCCCAGAGCAGCTTCCCCTCCTGCCTCCCCCCCTGCACCCAGAGCAGCTTCCCCTCCTGCCACCCCCTGCACCCAATACATAAAGACACTGCACCCATCATTCAGATATACCCGCTCAAAGTCAAGGACGTCATATGGCGGGAAGAGGTTAAGACTCCAGGAGGAGAGCGGCGGGTATTACCTGCATATTCATCGCCAAGTGTCGGGTTTTGGTCTGCTCCAGATCGCTCTGTGAATATTTAAGTCTCATCTGCAGACCGTGAGCCTGAGACTGGACCTGTCTCAGCTCGGCCTCCTTGCGCTTTGCTTTCATTTGCTCCTAAAAAGAGAGAGAGAGAGAGAGAGAGAGAGAGAGAGAGAGAGAGAGAGAGAGAGAGAGAGAGAGAGAGAGAGAGAGAGAGAGAGAGAGAGAGAGAGAGAGAGAGAGAGAGAGAGAGAGAGAGAGAGAGAGAGAGAGAGAGAGAGAGAGAGAGAGAGAGAGAGAGAGAGAAAACAAAAAAAAAACGGGCGAGTGGGTTAGATCTGGGGACCCGTTCTTCACTGTACACGTTAATTCCATCCACTTCCCATCACCAAGTTAAAAAGTTGATTATGTCTATGTAATACACGCACTCTTAGATGGCAGAACATGATAGCAGCAAAAGTTATGCACACAAAAGTCCTCGCTCACATGGACGTTTCAGTGCGTATCTCTTGCATGGGCCACGTTTACCCACATGGGAATGCGCAGGTGTTCCACACGGGGGAAACATTGCTACGCCTCATGTGAGCTAACCCAAAACGCTCACACTGCTTTGACCACACTGTGAGGAAGTGACATCACTCAACCCACCTGGTCACTTACTGATCTAACACACACACAAATACATACATACATACACACACACACAAATACATACATACATACATACATACACACACAAATACATACACACACACACACACACACTAGGGGTGCAACGGATCGTTGCCGATCCGTGATCCGTACGGATCACCCTCCGCGGATCGGCACACCCGTGATCCGCGGAGCACTTTTTCGGCCTCAGCCATAGGAAAGGCCGCGGCTTCGGCCTAGCTCCGGAGCGGCGGCCATCTTGGTACACCCGGAAGTGGCCACTGTCTCGACAGGAAGTGATGTTTTATCGCCGCCATCTTGCTACACCCCACACTCCTGCACAGTACAATAATGATAGAGTGAGAAGGGGGCAAGCGGACATCTTGTTACACCCTCCGGAGTTTTAGATTTAAAAGCCATTTTCAACACAAAACTGAGCTTATATGCACAAATACTGTATTTATGCATATAAGCTCGTTTTTGTTTTGAAAATAGCTTTTAAATCTAAAACTCCGATGGGTGTAACAAGATTTGTGTGTTTTTTTTTTTTTGCCGATCCGAAAATGATCCGATCCGTGACTCTGATCCGAGGATCGATCCGATCCGTGAGATTTTTGATCTGTTGCACGCCTAACACACACACACACACACACACACACATACAAATACATACACACACACACACATACATGCACGCCCACAAATGCATACAAAAACACACACACATAAATACACAACTGACCTTAAGCTCTTCTGTTAGTTTTTCCTTCTTTTCTTTGAGTTTATCCACCGCTTTTTCATCCCACCGCCTGGCTTTGGCTTTCAAGTCGCTGGCACCTCCAGAGATCACACCAGACTTCTGGAACAAAGTACCGTCCAAAGCAACTGTCTGCCAGGAGGAAGATGAAGGAATTGTTAGAGAACTATATTGTTTCACGTCTAAAAAATATAAAAATCGGATCAAGCTCAGAATTGTGCTTGAAAAAGGATAAGTTGACCTTTTGTAACAGGTTATATCTGTATTCAGGGTGTATATATATATATCCTTGCAAGGCTCCACCCACCCGGCCACGCCATTCATTGACAGAGTTCTGTGAATGGGAGAGTGACAAGCACAGACACGGCCTTTGCGACTGTCAGCTTGTAGTTCTCAATTAACCATCAAGGCGCTTGTTGAACACTCTAGGACTCTCGGGTGTCAAACCGGCAGCCCCCTGGCTGTTGCGGAACTACAAGTCCCATGAGGCCTTGCAAGGCTGACAGTTACAAGCATGACTCCCAAAAGGCAGAGGCATGATGGGACTTGTAGTTCTGCAAAAGAGCTGGGAGGGCTGCCATGTCAGTGTTTAACTGCCTGCCCAGAGGAGGTACAAGAAGACCACTTATACCGACAGTCTGCAAGATATCTGCATTGCACCTGCTGATCAAAAAAAAAAAAAAAAAAAAAAAAAAAT